>VYZM01007323.1:897987-966923 GCA_013398915.1 Dromas ardeola
TTTTTTTTCATTAAACTCCTTTTACTTCGACCCATGAATTTTTCATTTTATTTTCTTCCCCCATCCTGCTGAGAATGGGAAATGAGAGAGTGGCTTGGTGGGCACCTGGTGGCCAGCCAACATCAACCTACCACAGGCTCGTTCACTTGTTCATAGACAGAAAGAAAGGACAACAAATATCTATTGGAACGAAGCAGTGTTAGACTTCCACACAGTGTCACAATGCACATGGATTATTTCATCTACGTTACAAAACACTCTTTCTATTGGAAAAACAGTTATAACACTGCCATGTTCAAAATGCACCGGGGTTCCAGTTGGGTTTTGTGTAGCCAAGTTTGTATAGCAAAGTCAAATCAAGTGCCATTGGCCCTGCATCACTCTTGTTTTAAGATAAACACACATGTTTAAGATAAACCCAGGAAGAAGCCAAGGAGTCCCAGTACACTGCTCCTAAAAGAAGTCTACAAGAAACATCCAATGGACGGGGCACACTTCAAAAGACCAGGCATTCATACCAGTTAGGTGTATTTAAGACAAAGTTAACGTAAAATACCTGGTAAATTCCTGACAATCAGCAATTTCTTCCAGTTTATCTTCTGACAGAGCAGTAGTGGCAACTTCTGAGATCTGCAAGTCATCTGCTTTGATCATACTTTTCACTTCTTCATCCCTATTATTACTTTTTTCTGGTCTCTTTATGGCTATTGATAAATCCTCTAGATGTTCTACTATGGCCTGTTGAAATTAAGAAACATTTTGCATTAGACAACAAGACTGTTTCCCTACCCTTCTGAATATCTTAGTGGTGTAGCCCACTCAGAGGATAAATTGCGTGTAGTACAAGATCGAAAGTCTTGCTAAAGAGAATAAAAAGCAATGAATTTATTGAAAATCATACTGGATACATTGAGCTGTAAAGTATCATCAGTTCAACGTACATACAATTAGTTGTCAGCTCTTTTTATATAAGAAGGCATGGCTCTCTGAAGTGATCTGCTAAGACATTTTTTAATCTATCCCCAATTAGTCTTTGAAGCTAACAGTAAATTAACTTCATTGCTCTCGTAAGTGTCGGGACCAAAACATGTCCAAGCAACTCGTCTAAGCAACATGTAGAGTAACATTAAACGGACATGCATTCCTGAAAAACACTGTCTAAAATTACTGCGCTGGGAAACATCTAAGACAATTCAAAATCTGTGTCTGCAAGAAGAGATGCAGTAGCAAATTGCCTAAATCCAATACACAGAATAATGAGAAAAAATTCCCTCCTCTTTGTCCTCCTCCAGTGTAGACAAGCCTTCATTTTACCAACAAAACTTACGCTACTCAAATTGGTATAAATTTTTGTAGTCAAACTTTGGATTCCAACAGAAATTACCTTTGCCTGTATCCTTTCCATATCAGCAATACTACTTCCTGTTCATCTCATTACAAATTATTAAAAATACCCTCTGTGATAATCTTTTATGTCTACAGATTATACAGGACTTTATAACTCAACTACTAAACTCTCAAACTACTCAAACTACTTTAAAACATTAATAAAATCCACATTTTTGCAGTATTATTAGTATTAGGGCTTATTCTCTCTTTTAATGTCAGATTTTCTTAGGGATCTGCAATTCCATTCATTCCAGTAGAGGGCTGTGGCAAACAGCGTTACCGGACAGGAAATCAAGTACATTTTATGTATTTTTCTAAAACATTGCAAAATGAAAGCAAATGAAAACCACTGAGGTCAGATGGTAGTCCTCCATATATACACAAACAAATGCTGGTAATGAAAAAATAAAATACCTCAGGATGTTGTGGAATAGTGGAATCTTGATGGTTGATGGTCTTTTTGCCATCTTTTTCAATTTCTAACTCTTCTCGTACTAGTAACGGCACTTCTTTTTCATCGGAAGAATTCATCTGACTGTTAATATCTGCTGTTTCCTCCTCGCCATTCTCAGTATCCATTTCTGATGGAGGGACACCACCTAACTTAATGCCTAAGTCTGGCTCTGGAGCATCTTCCTCATAGTTCTGTTCTGGTAAGCCCTTCTCATGTAAAACATCCGTTACTGTTTCAGAAGAAGCTTTGTCATTTCCAGCATCATAACCTTCAATACGAGGCTCAAGGTAAGCGTCCAAAACTGCTGATATGGGAACATTATAATGTGGATAATAAAAGAGATCATGGGGTATTACAGATACTTTCGAAGAACTGGGTAGCACTTCTTCTGAAGACTCAACTTCATCAGAGCTGTCCAGGTCCTCTGGAGTTTTAGGTACATCTGAGAGAGAGTCATCAGACGTTTCATGCTGTGTAGATAGTTCTTGGCTTTTGAGAGCAGAACCATTCAGTGAACAATGGTTAGTTTCTGTTGACTCAAAGTCAGGTGATTGCTTTGTATGTTCATTCTGTGGAAGTTTCAGTATTTCCTCATTTAGAAGATGAAGAACATACTGATGCGTATCTTCTTGTTTTGAGGTATCTTCTGGTAAAAGAATTGAAGTTTGGGGTTTGGTCTCTTCTACTTTATTTACAGATTCATCTGTAAGTATACCTGAAGTCCAGGATAATGGACTCAAAGAAGAAGTGTTGGCTGAAAGGCTCTTAGTTTCGTTATCATATTCTGTAGAGGTTTCTTTAGTTAGGTCTTCAGAGTAGTCTTCAAAAGAGTCAACAGAATTTTTCTGATCTGTCAGAACAGCTGGAGAAAGCTCATCATTGTGTTTCAGTGGATCATCAGATATGCCCCCTTCACCTGGCATGAATTTATCACTTAGAACCTCCCAAGAGGAACTGGATTCAAAACTGACAGATCCTGTAATTTTCAGTGAGGTAGGCCTCTGAGGCTCCTCTTCAGACATTTCCTGTGCATCACCTAACACGTGACTCAATTTCCCATTACATTTTTCAGGAACGGTTTCTGATGGGATGCTCTCAGGTGTGTCATGAATATGAACCTTTGGAGGAGCAGGATGACTCCTTTCGTGATTAACAGTATACATGTTTTCTTCGCTTTCACTTAAAATCAAAATTTTGCTCTCTTCTTCTGAAGGTGTGTCTTTGATGTGGACATACGTGGACTCAATTGGAAGCTCCCTGTCAGGATCTGTAAAGTCTTCCTACAAGTGATGATACACCATTAAAAGACAAATCATACCTCAGACATCATTTTACTTTTCCCAAACACTACAGAAAGAGTAACTACCTAGCTCATCACCTCATTACCCTGTGAATGGCCAATTAATGACTCACTTATTTTGAAAGTTGGGAAACCAATTTGGCAAGTCAAGTGAGCTGAACAAAGCTCAGTGTCAAGAAGCCACTTGTACAGGATGATTAGAATGCAGACAAGGCTACTCCTCAGTTGTTAATGTATTCAGCTCTCCCTGCTGCACCTGTGGAGACAACTGACTTGGCTTTTTGACACAATCCCAAACCCTGAGAATAAAATAAATCTAACAAGTCAACTAAATCCACTGTGAACTATATTAAGATGCTAGCTTATTCCACTCCAACAGACTGTGTTTTTTTTAAAAAGTAGGCTTTTTCTTTGTCCATTAAAATGCCCGCAAGTCTTAATGCCAACAAATCTTAATGCCCATCTAATCTAATAATCATAATTAGATTATTATAATAATTTTAATTCCAGTGACTTTAATAATGCCCCCTGATTTTATAAGCTACAAAATACATACCAACTGGAATCTTCAGTCAAGAAATGAGAGGAAATGCTTTTTCCGTAGGAACCATCATTTATGTGCAGGTACTCTGGCACAAAAACTTACCCAGCTACTTGAGGGACACTGAGTCCCTTGGGAACCCTTTCAAACCAAGACGACTATGTTGAACTAGGTTTGTCTGGAAGGACGAGCTGCCTCCAGGACAGTTTTTTCAACTTACGCAGATATCTTCTCCAGTTCCTGGGACTTACCATTTTTCCTAAGAGTTTTTTGTCTCCTGTCCTTTAATTCCTCTATAAATTCATCTTCTGTTTCTCCAAAAAGCCTTTGTCAATCCCTGGCACTGTCAGTCCCTGCTTGCTCCTCAGTTCTTTATTTTTGATAAAGTTTGCATTACAGTCCTGGTCCTTTAAGCCGTAGTTTATTTTGTGCTTACAATTAGTACTTTTGACTGCTCTATCGGCAAGATCCAACCTCTGGTATCTTGCGTCTGATACAATATCTGCTAAATTCGGGTTGATTGTGGCTCTCAAACTTGAAAAGATAGAAGTCACAATGAAATTCAAAGGCCAACGAATCATCATTGATGAAGGGATAAACTTCAGCCTTATTCTGAGAGTAATATAGCAGAGTAGTAACCAGTTCTAGCCTCTGAGAGTTATAATTGGATATAAATGTTTAAAAGCACAGTTCTACCTAAAGCATTTTAGCAATCGCCAATGAAAGCCCATTTGACTGGATTTAACAAAAATGTGAAAAATTAAAACTGAGTTTGTGGTTTATTTTAAATAGCTTAGAAAGAAACCTAGAAGATAAATACAGCAATATCTGACTTTATTAAGTACGCCAAAGCAAATTAAAGAAATGACATGACGTAGAAGTAAACACATACCCCTTCCAGCTCCGGGAAGTGTTCCAGAAATTGCGCCACATACGTCACAATTGACTGTTCGTCGGGTGACTCCACCATGATATCTGTGGGGACAGATGCAAGGGGCTTGAGCACACGCGGCTTTAAAACGCTCTTGCAGAGGAACAGATTGTCAGACAGTTACCCAGCCTTTATGATGAGAGAAATAACAGCTACAAAGGCTTTTCCTTCTCTGACAGATCAGAGAGGGTATAATCCTATCTGCCCCCAAGGAGCTTACAAATACCACTGGAAACATACGACTACAAGCCAGTGACCAATTAATTTGTATTTTTCTTATCAATCATCCCAACACACTGATTACATCAACAGCCTAATCACTGGGAAGTTTTTGGTAGGTATCGCAATGCAATACTGATGAATTCATTATAGTCTGAATGTTACCCAACAAAGCTGATGCAGGCATTTTACCTTCTGGTTCCAGGAGCCGAGGAACACCCAGCTTATTTTGTGCTATGCTGAAGGCATCCTCCAGGTTTTCTCGAGCCGATTTCTCCAGTGCTTGCTTCATGTCTACCAAAGTAGACTCTATTGCTTTTATGACAGCTAAGAAAGCAAGGCCACTCCTCCAGCTGCTGGCAAAGTCCTGAACTGCGACGCCGTACCTGAACAGAATTACACACAGTTTACGTGAGTGGTTGCGTTGCAAAATCCAAAGTAAAGGCATCATCATTTTCAAAGACTCCTGAAAGTCAAAAGTAAGGTTGCTGAGTTGCACTAGCCACATCTGAGATCTTTTTGGATTTTGAAATGCACAAAATACATCCATAAAACACCAGGATTCACAAACTGGATCGGTGTGGCTAACAGCTGACATCAACCTGCTTGTAGGAAGTAGTTAGTAAAAACAAAGCCCTCAAGAACTCAGCAACCACACTTAACATTCGCAAAACCAAATGTCTCTGTGATTCCTGTTTCTGTTGCTCTCCAGCATTTTAATGCCATAGCTTGGGAAGACTGCCAACACTTAAGTATTTAAAAACATAAGCATAAATGATTCACATTCCTGTGTACTTGGCCTTCTATAGCAGAAGACTGTGCTTTGCCAAATGCAAATGGTGTCAGTATATGTACAAACCACAAGTGTGTTAGATGCCGAAAGTTTTGGAGAAAAAAACAATCATCAAACTTGCAATGAAATACAGTCCCAGAATAGAAAATTCTGCACAGGTCATTGGATAACAGGATTATAATGATGCTATTATGTTTTTAATAGTGCAGCTGCAAGAACAAATTTCTCCTCTTAGATGTTCTCAAATTGTACTTTTTGACTGGACTGAAAAGCCTATGGCCTTTACTTCTCTGGTCCCCACTTCCCTTGTACCCATTAATGACATTATCAGCATTATTTTGGCACTAAAACTGTGCTTCCTTTATGGGCTTCACTGGCTGCAGTGAACTACAGATCTCAGTGGGACAAGTTTATCTACACAACAAGCACCCTTAGCTTCACTGGAGATAACCAAGGGATGATGTGGCCCACAGGACCAAGTATTTAAGATGTAAATTTTTATCTTCAACACTAGACACAGAACGTTTGTGTTCATAGGCAGATTTGGACATGTAAATCCATAAACAGACCAAAATGCCAAATATTCAGCTAGCCAACTTGTATAAGTAAGTTTAAACCATGCCCTCTTTAAAGCTCTCTGGCAGTCATCGCTTCAGATAACAATATATGTAAAATACACTCCGAGCATTAACACATGCACTAGACATCTTACACTGAAGTTTTTTAACCCAACGGTAACTCTGCCAGGTTAAAGCATTACTAGACAAAATGCTTTGGCGAAATAACTGCATTTTTATTAAAGAGGAGAGATGTGTTGAGCAACAGAAATGGACCCAAATGTTACAAGTTCATGAGAAGTGACCCAAGATTCACCCCCCTCCCCTCTAATTTTGAATCATAGGATCATAGAATGGTTTGGATTGGAAGGGATTTTAAAGATCATCTTGTTCCAGCGCCCCTGCCCTGGGCAGGGACACCTCCCACTAGACCAGGCTGCTCAAAGCCCCGTCCAGCCTGGCCTCGAACACCTCCAGGGATGGGGCAGCCACAGCTTCTCTGGGCAACCTGGGCCAGGGGCTCACCACCCTCAGAGTGAAAAATTTCTTCCTGATATCTAACCTAAATCTACCTTATTTCAGTTTGAAGCCATTACCCCTCACCCTATCACTACATGCCCTTGCAAAAAGTCCCTCACCAGCTTTCTTGTAGGCCCCCTTTAGATATTGGAAGGCCTACATGAGGTCTCCCCGGAGCCTTCTCTTCTCCAGGCTGAACAACCCCAACTCTCTCAGCCTGTTCTCAGAGGAGAGGTGCTCCAGCCTCTGAGCATCTTTGTGGTGAGGAAAGAGGGACGCTAATGCAGGCTCTGTCCTTCAAGGCACTCTGCAGCACACAGAGAAGCTCCCTCAGAGCTGCTGCTTAATTCAAAAGGCTGTTGCTAAAGTCTTTCAGTGTATTTATTTTTTCGGTTCACCCCGTGTTTATGCCTACCCTTTCATTGGCAAAAGGTATCAAACAGACTGCATGAAAACCAGGGGGTAGGGGGAGGAGGGAGCCATCCTGTTTTAAATAGCTCCAAGCATATTAATGCAAGTTAACATTTAACACTCAAATCATGAAGCCAGCAACGCGCATGGCTTCAAGGTCAGATGGCCACTGGAGACACCCGGCTGTAGTGATCTACCCCCCCGGCAGTGACCTTGTGCCTGCAAGAAGAAGCCGCAGCACATGGTAACACACACACGGGGCAGGAGAGAGAAAACAGATTTAGCTTCAAAAGGGCAGGTGGCAAAATACATTTTTCCATGAGGCTCTGTTAGCTTACTTTCTGGTTTTCCTCTGAACCCAGATTAGAAGGGCTCTGATGGCTTTCCGCTGGTCCTTCACTGTAATGGACATGTTTCTCTCCACGCTGGGAGTGCTGGGGTGGGACGTGTCTGACTCGGGACCGCTGGGCCCGGAGGAGAGGCTGGAGGAGGAGGAGTTCCTGTTGAGGTTGCCCGTCAGCTCCTTAATCTGTAACAAAAGGCAAAACACCCAGTGCTCTGGTTTAACACCAGCTGCACGGAGAACTCTAGCGCTTGTTTTCATGCAAACTTGAAAGATAACAGCGCCGTAACTGAATTTTAAGAGGTAATTGTAGACCTGTCCATTATAACTCTGGACTTGTATTGCACAGGCGTGACAGGCAGCAGTAGCCCAGCTGGCAACCCCGGGAAACAGAAAGGGCAAGGTACCAGTTCAGGCTGAACTGAGAAATTCGTATTAAACAGAAAGCAAAGAAACATGTCCCTGAAAGAAAAGTTAGTTTAACTGAAATTGTTTCTTTTCCCAGGACTTGCTTGAGTGGAATTTTTTTAGTCAAGAAATGGTGACCTGCAGCAGTGCTCCTGTCCTGCTCAGCGTTGATATTTGAGTCCAAATCATCCACTCTGATGCTCTGAGGTCCCCCATGTCCTCCCTCTGCTGCTGAGGCGACAGATTCTGGTCACACCATCTCTGCCTGCAAGTCCGTCTGGCCAAAGTGGTGCTGTGCCCCACTGTTCAGCTTGAGGAGCTCAGCCAGGGAGAGAAATCCCGGTGCAACTTCGAGATTATTTTTTAAACCGCTAGCCATTTTAGAAGTGAGTCCAAGAGAACGAAAGAGCCTCACAGTCTTACGAGAGCTGCAGAAACCCTCCCTCCATCTCTCTCTGTTTATTACAATTCGGTATTGTCTAGAAGGACATTTTCAAAATATGCATAGATTAGGGAGCAGTTTTAATCTAAGCCTGGGGCTAAATCAATTTTCAGGCTCAAATCAGTTTTATCAGTTCCAGGCCCTTCAAGATCTTTCATTTGGCCCTCTTACAACGGTTGCGAATTTTTGCCACGTTGAGTAAGTCTCCGGAGATCAGTGATTCTACGTGGAATTTCCCACCACATTGGACCAAATCCAGAAAAGGTTATTGAAAATAAACTGTGACCTGGAACCAAACCCGAGACGTTGGTTCAGCTCCAGGGAATCTGGAGCAGAACCCTGAGAAGGCACAGGAGAGAAGGGAAAGTAGTAATCTGAAGCTCTAATTCTGGTCCAAGTCAAACAAGGGCTTAAATTATCTCCTATTTACACCAAAATAGGTCCAATGAAGTAAAATGAAAGCAGCTGCAGGTAAAAAATTAGCGTATATTAGGAGGGAAAAGCTCAGGTTTAGCTTGCTTAATTATGTTCTTTAGGATTAAAAATCAGTTTAAAAATCGGTATTCAGCTGGAATAGATTGATACCATGAAGATTGTTCGCTTATGATTAAAGTATTCAAGTTTTATTACCTGAAAAAACAAGATTATATTCCATATTAGTCCAAGTACTAGAGAGGAATTTCCATCTGCTATTTCTGCTGCATCGATGCTAACAAGCTTTACCTGTAGAAGAGATCATAAATTCAGAGCCGAATTCAAAGCAAAGTAAACGCAAAAAATGCACTACTGGATACGGCCAGAACACTTCTGCCACTGACTGGCCAGCCAAAAAGCAAGACTGAAATCTTGTGTTAATGATAATTTGCCCTGATCACAACCACCCTGCTCATGGAACTCTTATCTCAAGCCCCCAGCCTAGTCTGCAGAACAGAAGCGAGCCCAGTTCTGCATCCTCAGGACCACAAACGTGCTTCCTCCATGCAAAAATGGAACAAGATGGTGCCCCCTCCAGTAGATCCTATTCTTAAAAAGCAGAGAGTTGATTCTCATACAAAAATTAAAATCCTAATAAGATCTGCTTACTTCTGTTTTGCTACGCATCTCCCTTCTCCTTGCTTATCTCACCTTACACAGCTTGTCACAGAGTTCTGATTACATCAGTTAGCAAAGGATAGAGTTGCCTAATCCAAGCAAACCCTAGACTTTCCCACCCTGTGGTTTCTTCCACCTGATAGTACCAGGATGTTATTCTCTTAGACGACACAGACTTGGTTTTGGCAAAGGTCATGGAGGAGGGCGGAAGCAAGGAGGCTGTCAGTACTGCACATGGCACCCAGACGGAGTTAAAGCCCAGCACACAGCCCGTTTCTCACTGAGAAACCCTGTACACGATGAATCACTTCGCAGCGCTTCACCCTGCTGCCCCAGTTCCACAGAAGCATACGCTGACGGGTTCCACCCGTTGTGGTTTAATATCTAACCCTGAAGCTCTTGGCAGCCAAGGCATTTTGCCAACGCTTTCATCCCCACCCTTCACGAACCGGTTTGGTTAAACTGGGAAAAGGAAAGCAAAATAACTTTTTATCTAGTGGTTCGCACAACAGTTTTCAATCTTAGCAAGAAGACACCTCTAGCTGTTGTATTTCAAGCCTCACATTTCTTGCTAGCTCCAAGGCATTGGGCACGGTAAAACCTCGAAGACCTAGTACATTTGAATAGCAGTTTCTCCAAAACGTGGAGCAAGTGGCATCTACCATTAGACTGCCCTCAGCGTCAGCTCTGTCCTCTTACTGCGGCTTATGTTTGTCACCCAGCCCAAGAGAGATGCCTGGCTATAACATATTGGCTGCTTCCTCTTATGGAAACAAGAAATCCATAGAAAAGTAGGTGTTTTAGCACCGCTAATTAGAAGGCTGCCTGTGTCCAAGGCTCCTCCTGCCTGGCCTTGCCCATTGAGGGTCTAGCTTGTTCCCTACGGAGCTCCTGGCAACCAGATGTGCTTCAGCTGCAGCTCTGCAATGTGTTGGTATCAACAGAGAGAAAAAAATCTCATCTGCCAGTAGGCCTTAGCTGGATTTGGGTGGAAATAATCAACTGTGAAACTGTTAAGAATTCTGAGAACTTGTAAAATACTTCTTAGCAGTTCTATAGCAGGACATGTAGACACACACATTTAGGGTCAGAGCAACCCCTACTGGTGGAGTTTCCAAAAGGAGACTGGAACACCTGGAAGTTACTGGACAACTTCTTGACCTTTCACATCATCTCCTGGGGAAAAAGGCACAGGAGGTTAAACCTCCCACTTCTACCAGGTGGTAAGAGATCCACGAAGGCCTCACGGCATGCGCGTTCCTGCGCCGGGGTTGCAGTGACTCTCCCGCGTGACTAGCCCTGCTGCAGGATCTCTGGAGCAAGAGCTAAGCTCATTGCAGGGAAGCAGCAAAGTGGCATCAGCTGCTGCTGTGACATTCCATGCAAGGCAGGGTTTTGCCCCTGTGGACACACCGGATCCCTCCTCACCCATAAAGATCAAACCCTATAGAGTACTTGCACCCTGGAGTCAATAGGATCATCAGTTACATTTTCTTCTTCCCAGATGGTACAGTGGAAAAGTTGCAAAGGTTTATTTCAGCTACTAGATAAAAAAAATCTTTCTGTACAGCAAGAATGCTGCAGTCTTTTCTAGGAAATAGTCCAATATTTGCTTTCTCTTTCTGAAAGATCTAAGTATACTATGTATAGGAGTTGTTACGTGGCTGGGACTTCTCTTGACCCCATTACTTCTCAACATTTTTCAAGAGCAGAGAGTCTTCAAGAAACAGGCTACATCCACAGGGCTTTGGAATAAAGCCCTAATGGGAGGAATAAAAAAAAAAAAAGGCATGAATCATTTCAAGCTGCAGGGTCTGATCTTGCTTGGTCACTTAAAACTTTAGGAAATGATGTTGCACTAGTGCCACACGGACTACGAGGGAAGTTACATGCTTATAAGGTTTTGATTCCTGGAATTAGGCATTTATGTCATGTTCCCAGATTTAATTTTCTCTTGCCTTTGACTCATGATCAGCTGCTGCAGCAGTTACCAGATAAATACATGATTTGTAATACTGAAAGTATTTCTGATGAAAAGAGTCATCTACATTCGACGTAACTGAAGTAATGCCACTAAGACCCAGTTCATAAAGATTACTTGCATTTCTTTTTATTTTCTTTTAATATTGGGCTCCTGATCCTTTAATCCTGTTGAACTTTTACATTATAAAATGAACAAATAATCCTTGTTTTAGACTCTGTAGGTGTTCTCGTTGGGCATTTTTATGTGGCTTTTCAGCCTTGCTGCTAAGGTAAGTCACAGTGCCTTTAAGCGGTACATTCCTCTTATGCACATGCAGCACATCAGATTAGTTACAATTACAACAATTACAATTTGCAATATACATCAAGAGAAGATATTAAACCAGCCTTTGAAAATACTCACGTTACTGTCCTCCAAGAACTTAAGTGCTTTGGCGATGTTGTTCAAACGAAAAATGCGATGGGTTGAAGATTTGTACTCGTGCATCTAGAAAAAATAAGAGCCGCGCTGGTTTTAGAAACGCTGGAATTATTCACCACTACATAAAAAGCTTAGAAAACCTACAAACACAGAGTCAGATAAAAGCTAAGGAAATCCACCTATGTAAAATTATTGCCATCTTTTCTGATCAGTGAAGTGCTTCAACTACATGATGTGCCCTTGCTGTAGCAAAACAGGGTTGGCAACCAGCGTTCCTGCTCTCCAGATGTTATCACTCTCTTGGACCTGCCACATTGATTATTTATGTAATCGCTCTCCAACCGTGTTCAGTCACAGGATCAAATTTACCTGAAAATTGGTAATAATAGATTATTTTTTGTGCGCCTTGAATTATATTAAATGATCCTAATTAGGAAGCACGAGCAGTTTCTCTAGCAGGCACAGGCAGGTGAGAGGCAGAAACCTTAACTTTGGCAGAGATGAAACAGATTTGTTGCACGCCCGTCTCCCTGCAATACCACTTTGGCACACTGTTTTTATCACGTTTTATCACACCTAACTGCCAGCGCAGCAAGTTCGGCCAGCAGACCTTACCTCCTTCCTTGCCCTTCGCCCTGACCTCCCTGGGGCACAGCCTCGGGATGTGATTCCCCCTGCAATTCCTTTCCAGCCCGGCTCTCAATACAATCTATCTGAATGCACACAAGGGACACTGCTGCTTCTGCTACAGCTCCCCTAAACTGCAAGAATATTAAAAAAGTAAGGTGTGACCACAGTGGACATTCACTGCAGGTGGTTCAGTCACTGTAGAGCATCACCAGGTGATTGCAAGTGCATCTGCAGCAGTGAGATGGCTACAGAACGGGTCTCTCCTCTTACCCAAGTGTGCCACCACACAGAAGAGAGTACTTGCTGACGAGGTTGATGTAGAAAGAAAACATTAAAGTCAACTGCAAGTGGCCATTTATATTTGCACTGGGTGTTTCCGTTTCTGGTATGTGGAACTTTCTACAGCTCTTACAAAGAAAGGAGGGGAGAAAAAGATTCTGATAAGTGAAGCTTTGCCCTTCTGATTGAGACCAAATCAGTAAGACGAATGAAACCTGAGCCAGGATACTGGAACTAAACTCACAGCTACACCAAGCATCAGCAGACCTAGTAAGTGTCATAATAATCTGAGACAAAAGAGAAACAGAATTTATGGATTAAAAAAAAATAATGCAGTAAATATATCTTTTCTTGGTAATGTGACTTGGGTGATCTCCAAATGGAAAATGGGAGCATTAATGTATTAAAGCCTTAGTAAAACTGAGGGGTAGGAACATGTACAGTGATCGCACACCATTTACACCTCATTGTTATATATTTTCTTGAAATGTAAGTTACCGCTCAGGACACCAGCCTGTAACATAAGGAAATCACAACAAAGTTGCTGAAATTCTTACTACTATAGCCAAGACACAGGAACAAATGCACCCTTATTCCTTGGATATCCATACATTGTTGCTCATAACATAGAGAGCTCTACACCTACAGAGGTTTCTCCCTCTTGTATACATACCAGCTTTTGTCCTGACAGGACTTCCAGTAGCGCCATCAAGATTTTGCCATCTTGTATATCAATAAACAAGTCTTTCACTTTCAAAGGAGGCTTGCACTGTGAAGAAAAGAAACCAGGTAGCTTTTAAAGCAATACTGCTTGGTAAGTCACCATGATTTCAGACAGTAAGGAGGAGAATTTTACAAGACAGAGCTACTAGAAATAAATCTTAGCTTGCAGGAAGAAAGGGCTGACTATTCTTCACATCAGTGGCAATTCTGTCCTAGGAACGCCGGAGATAAAATTGAGATATAGTACTCATGTAACTGAGATCAGACAAGGACTTATTCCAGATTTCTTGTAACAGAATCACACTCTAAATACTCTGCCTAGGAAGCAAGCACCCAAGGGCTGGGTGCTGATCGCTCAGACTAAGACAAGTCCAGCAGAAATTAATCTCCTTTTATGCCCTAAATAAGCCCAAGATCCAGCTTGGCCACATTGTCCTGTCTCCTCTGTAAGGTTTCTGGTGGTGCCATTCTGTTTCCCAATATTTTCTAAGTTACTTTAAAAAGCAATTTCTTGTATTGTGTCTCTCTCTTCCCAGCAAGCTCCTCCAAAATGAATCATCTCCTCCCTTCACGGAGGTGTCTGATGATGTGTGCGCCGTGAGGCACACAGCCCAGTCAGCTCAGCCCTTAGGGGAAGTCTCAGCTGCGCCAATTACTCTCTGTTCAGGTGTCACTCACTCTCTTGCCCCTAAAGAGCCAAGTCTTTTTATCTTTGGTTGGGCAATGCCCTCCTGTTCTATTAAGCAGCTTCTGGCAAACTGGGACCATACATTTTTGTTACTAGCCTGTAATCTAGTACTCCATACTTAAAAAAAGAAAGAAAAGTTCATTTCAAGATTAAATAACCTATCTGAAAGCTTCAAACCCAAACCTTTTTCGTTTTTTCAGTACTTAAGACAAGAACCACCAGAACTCAGAAGATGCAGACAACTCCCAACTATCCCATGACCAGCAAGAGCCAGCTCCTCTCAAAAGATGACCCAAATGGGGTGGTCTGCTCCAAAAGGGGTCACACCACACCATAAGTTTCCTGAACAAGTACAAGAAGACGACTTCACTGCTGCCCTTAAAAGAAAGAAGCCACTCTGCACAAAGTGCTTCTTTGAGGATAAAGGCAGAAGCCACCTTCCTCAGTGGGTGTCCTCAGCGAATCACCTGTAATTAGAGAGACCTTTAGCAAAGCTCTCATTATTTACATGGATATGTTTATTATGCCACTTCCAGGAAAAACATTAATATAGCAGCAGACTTCTGCCCTCTCTTCAGAAAAGCATTTTTTTTGGCTGAATCAGAGAGAAAAAAAAAACTGTAGGCGCTCCAGAGAAAACATTTCACCTGCCCACAAAGTTTCTAAGGCTTCATATGGTTGGCACAGCAGAATTAACAGCACCCTACAGCCTTTTTCATGATCTAATTCCTTCTGTAAATCAAAGACCTTCTCCACAGTCACATATTTGACAACCCTTTTTGACAACTTCCAAAATTGCAGTTCGTTTAAAGCCCTAGAGCCTGATTCATGAAGGAATCGCGTAACACTGTCTTGGTTCTGAGAGACCTTTGGGAACAATTGCTAGTCAAAACATTTCCAACTAGCCTTATTCTGATTTTCCAGTGAGATTTAAGAGGATCCCTTTATTCCTTCATCAACACTCACTGTAGAGTAGTGGACTTACGCAACTATATTTGTGATACCTTTCTTCTAAAACTCCTTCGCTTTAGTATGGCTGAAATGCAATCGCTTCCAAGAACTCCAGGAGTAGACTGAGAGTCCGCTTGAAGCCCAAACTTAGTCCCTATCTGTATTTTATGAAATTTAGCAACACATACTAAAAGCACTGTGAAGCTCAAACTCCAGTCGGAGTTAGGACTTCGTCTAGATCAGGAAGCTGGTTCAACTCCTTGATCTTGCACTAAGCCTTGCTGCTGTCTCAGTAATAGTAAGAATTTTTTTTTCTCTTTTCATCCTCAACAGCAGAAAAATTGTTCCCTGGATGGCAGACTACTCAGCAGAGTCAATACTTACCTGCCATCAATAAGAACAGTAAATTGGGTTTAATAGCCATATTATGGTGTGATTAAGAAACAATTACATCTTAAAAATATAAAGTGATGTCAAAAATTAGTTCTCTAATGTAAGTGGATATGTAAAGATCCCATCATTCAATTCCCCCCCCAGACATGACTGACAAGAAATTAATGTTTCCCATCTGGAGATCTGGGATGAAGCCAGGTTCTGAAGAACATCTGTCTTTGGCCATGATGCCTCAGCTGTTCGAACTTCCAGTCCAGGGAAGAACAGAGTCATCTTCACCTCAGAGCAGCCTCAACCACATTTGATTTTATGTGGGCACGTTCTGTGGGAAAATTCTGGCCTCATGGTAACAGTCAGTAGCATTAAAGACTTAAATGCACCTGAGATGAACTAAAGCCAGCCAAGCATTCGTTGCACCCGAAAAGCAATTTTCATTTACCCAGAAACATGCTTTCAGCTTCCCCCCATTCTCCTCCAACATCCCCATATGCACGGAAGTCAACTTTGTTTCCAAATTTTAACTACTTTAAAAAGAATCAACTGCAATCTGTCTATGGTTGTGTCCTTGTATCTCGGTATCAAGACTGTCTGTCAGTCTTACCTTTCCCAAATGTAGGTTTATCCATCTGGTAAAGGTCCTCTTCTGTACATTTTCCCGTTCCACTAGAAATATCAGAAACAAAAAACAGCGCTTAAGTTTCCAGAAGAGGGAAAGCTGGTAGGAAATTTCAAAACCTGATGCACAAAAAAGTCAGACTTCATGAGAGGCCTGTGAATAAAACAAATATATTCCAAATCGGGAATGGCGCTGTGGTGTTTTATTCAATTTCTGTGCCCGGACATGAGCTCTACACTTGCAGATGCATTCTACAGGCCATAGGAAGAAGTCTCTCTTAGTTTTGCAATCTTCAATGTTGCTTTTGAGAGGTGAACAGGGATGTGTTGCGCGCAGCTCTCCGGTGATGTTAGCCTCTGAGCAGGCAGCTTGACCTTTCTGTGTCAATTTATGGAATTATTGCTCCAACACCCTCATCCAAATTGGGCTGGCGTGGATTCCAATGTACTTACTTGCATGCACATGGAAAACAGGACCGCGTTCGCCAGCACAACAATTTGGTCCTCATGAATGAAAAAGCCCCATCGAATCTCATTTTCCCCATCTCCCAACTAGTGCATTTAAAATCAAAATTCCAAGTCCCTACATTGAAGAATCATTTTATTTGTATTGCAGTAAGACGAGGAGTGCTTGTTCCTTGCCAGAAGTGCTGTACGCTAGGTGCTGTACAAACAGCTCTCGGGCCAGCTGAAGAGTTTTTAATCACATCTGCCATTTCCTGAATCCATTTCCATAGTGAACTACAGCAAAAGTGCAAGGGGAATCATATTACTGACCAACTTTCATTTACCTTCTAATATAAAGAAGTGAACCATATATTTAATATAAATGAAGTAGACTGACAAAGTAATATTTCATTTTAGAGACAATTATTCTCAAGTGGTTCTCAAATTTCACTTGAATTAAGGAAATCTGGCAATTTATGAACAAAAAACATTAAAAGTAGTTATATGCTGTATTTCAATTTACTCATAGAGCATATCAAATATATTTTAAAACCATTTTGTGTTTCTTCAGCCCTACAAAAATAGCTAACCTATCTACTGGGAAATCACGTTCTGTAAAAATCTGGTTCGTTTTTATTGGTCAGACTAATTATAGGCTAAGTCGTAGCTTCCGTAAATCAAATTTTAATATTGTTCTTTTTGATCATTTTAACTGAAGGGTCAGCAGCCTCTAATCATATGTATAATTGTTTTCCTTATTTTGATGTATTGGAATAGAGCTTTCAGCATGAATTACATGTCACTGGCGGCCATTCCGGCCTTTAAAGTCCTCTTATTCCTGTAAAACCTGATTTTATGTAAGATCAGTTGAAAAAAGTCATTACCCCTTAAGTGCTTTAGAAAACATGGAAAATGCCAAACTAATTATTGCTGTTGGCTTTTCTTTTAAAACATCTTAGAAGAATGTGCGCAGATTTGAAACAGCTCTCTACAAATGAAACTGTAAATTATATTGGGGTTCCAGAACATCTGTAAAAAACCTACAGCATTTACCACCTACAAATCTCAAAGTCCAATAAACCAAGAGACGTGTCACATCTTTCTTGGGCCTCCTTCCTTCAGCACCTCGCCCCAGAACTTCTTGGAGAAGAACTTCTCAGCAGAAGTGCTATGTGTCACCTCGGGTGTAACTTCCACAATCGATCTGTTAAAATTAACTCTTGAAGGTGGGTGGAGGTTAACATTAAGCCAGATCTGGTCCCAGAGACACTTCTTTTTGCTTAAATACATGTGTTGGGTGCAAAGGGGAAGGCAGAACGGGCGCAGGAGCCAGCGGCAGGCAATGGGGTCACCTCTTTCTTAAGCTCAGGAATGCTTGGATGGGCAGCACCAGGTTTCGGGGAGACCTTATCAAATGGGCTTCCCATGTGATAATAAGTCCCAATACATACTTCCAATGTTGCCCAAAATCAACGAGGAAACGCAGAAGGGTACACAGAAGCAAAATGAGTATTTTCTGATTTCATCAGAGGCTTGGTTTCTTGGTTTCAGGTCCTATTTTTCACCAATCGCTTTGGCAACCTTCATTTTCAGGGTAAAGAAGGATGCAAAAGAGAGCTGTGTTTATTTACAGATCATCCATAAAACTGAGCACACATTGGCTCCTAATTTTGCTGCAGAAATTCTGCCATCGATGCAAATTAGAGTTGCACATATGCCTGAAAGGACGGGGGAGCCAAGCTGGTATGACCGCTTCGGGAAGCTCACACACCAAGGGGAAAAAAAAAAAAGGCACACTCAGGAAAGCATTTGCATATATACACAGGTTTCTGACACTAATCAGTGAATGCTTCTACAGCAAACAGCCTCTTTCCAATAAGAATGATGACTCCAGAATGGACACTTCGATCCTGTATTAGTCTAAAGCAACAGGAACTGGCCGGGGAAGAGGAAACGGGAGGGAATGTGTTTATAAAATCCCTAAGGCAGACAAACCCCTAATGCAGTCCATATGCTCGACAGTAGAGTTAATGGGAAAAGTTCGGCGCAGGTATTTACTGATGTGTGCCTTTAACTGTTATTCTTCTCTCTGTGGACCTCCCAGTTTCGGTACAGCCCCTCTTCTCCACAACCTTTTCATTTGAGACGATTGTAGGGACTCTATAAACTTTATACAGTTTCTATAAATTAAATGGAATCTTTTTTTCTCCTTCGCACCTACTATTGTATAAAAGTGAAGAAAATAATTCAAGTCTAAAGTTCCTATGCTTATGTATCTAGTTTACTGAAACTGCACTGGGTTTACTGGGCAGCTAGAGAGCAATAACACCATTATAAAATTATAATTACACACACCATATGGCTGGCCTGCACACAAATCCTATGCTGGAAAAGAAGGATGCCTGCTGTGAGGGTTGGATTCGAAGATGTAATGCTGGAAGGTAGTAAAAAGTTTGGAATTGCCATTTTGGTTCAGCTCAGCCCAGACCTTGGCATAAGAGAAAAATTATAAAGAGAAGTTTTGACCACCACACATAAGCTGGGTCTTCCATACTCTTCCAATAAGCTCAACTGCAACATGCTTTCACAGTAGGGTCTAAGATGTGGCAGAGCCACAGGATTTACATGAAAGTAGACAGGTAAGGCACTGACAGGCATTAGCTGCAATAATTTAGAGGGAAAGAAACCTCTAGAGAAGGAAGAGGTGTACTGGTAGGATGATGAGCCTATTGTATAACCCACACAGTTCTCTGCCCCACAACTGCGTCCCACAGGACAGCAGAATTTGGCAGAATTTGGCTCAGCTAGTGTCTGCACCCTAGTCAGTTTGCAAGTAAATACTCACAAGGATATATCTTCTAGTTTGCCAAATCTTATGGCAAAGGCAACTAAGTTATCGCAGAAAACTAAGCTAGTTCAAAAACCACTTGAGCAAAGTCAAGGTTAAGCTGTTAATGGAGAAGAGAGTTCGGCTGCTGCCGTTTGTGGCACCATTTCCTTCTCCACCAGCCTAGAAATTCCGCAGGTATCTACTGCTAATGCCATTTCTTTCTCCTTCGGATCTCCTCAAAGGTCACAACTGGTGCAATACCTACAAGAAGCCAATCCCTTAACAGCCTCTGGGTTCAACAGCAAATTGGAGATAGCAAATATTGATTTGCTTCTAAATACTATTTATTCTGTTGTTGTAGAACCAGTTATGAATAATCCTCTGAGGCACACCACCGTGGGGCTGGGCACATGAAGGAACTATGAAACGTGGAAACTGATTTGAGTGGAACACTCATCAGTCTGTAATTACGTAGCTTCAGAAAACTGCTTGATTTGCATGTATGGATATTACTCCCAAAGCAAAGCAGAAGGTCACTTAAATTTGTTTCCAGAGCTATTACCATTTCATCCAGGGTATCATCGTCAGATGACGTTAAAACCTTCACAACAGGCCAAGCTGGCTTTTAGACCCACTTGCAACTTACCTTCAAGACATCTTGCTAACTACTAGTTTTTATAACACGCACAAAAGCCAGCTGCCTTGTTTCTACCGCAAGTTATAACCTCTATAGATACAAGATATACCTGTTATTAACATTAAGCAAGCGTTCAAGACGGAAATGCTGGTGTTGGCCACCTAACTGTGAAAGAGGATGCTTTGACTGCCCTTGGCTTCAGAGGCAATAATTTGCCAGGAGAATCGTCCCATATCCACGTCATCAGAACCAGCTCATAATGTGTTTGGCTCTGGAGGCACCTGAGCATCTGCCAAAGTCTTAGATCAGGAGAAAATGGCACTTCTTATTACACAACAAAAATATATGGGCAAACATATGATATTTAAATGCTACAGCCTAACTTCAAAATTATAAACATGTGGTTCAGACACCCTAAGTCTTGGGAAATGCAAATTCCTCTCCTTCTGCCTTCCTCACCCCCAAACCCCAGTTCATACAGCCAAGCAACCCATCAGTCTCTAACACACACACACTGAACCATCTACTTTTGAAGGACCCAAACTCCAGGGCACTAAATAAAACGAGAACTGGACTTTAAACCGGGCTTCACGGTGCTCCTACACTGTGACTCAGCCTAGGTATTTCTGATTACTCATCATCATACTGTCAAGTCTGAATACTGTTTTCTCTGCAAACTTAATCATAGGATCATAGAATGGTTTGGGTTGGAAGGGACCTTAAAGATGATCTAGTTCCAGCCCCCTGCCCTGGGCAGGGACACCTCCCACCAGACCAGGCTGCTCAAAGCCCCGTCCAGCCTGGCCTTGAACCCCTCCAGGGATGGGGCAGCCACAGCTTCTCTGGGCAACCTGGGCCAGGGGCTCACCACCCTCATCGTGAAAAATTTCCTCCTGACTGACATCT
Organism: Dromas ardeola; assembly: GCA_013398915.1. Taxonomy (NCBI): domain Eukaryota; kingdom Metazoa; phylum Chordata; class Aves; order Charadriiformes; family Dromadidae; genus Dromas; species Dromas ardeola. The sequence goes on from VYZM01007323.1 coordinate 918,890, forward strand.
TAGAAAATGGATTTTACCTAAAATTGCTTATTTGCTGCCCACAATTTTCCAGGCTTGGGCTACTATGTCTCAAACACTGAAGAGCGGGTTTCCAGACATGAAAGCCTGTGTTGTTCTTACCCATCACAGGGCTGCCAGCAACACCATTAGCTAAAGAGATCTTCTTAGGTTTTTGTTTTAATTAGGTGGTTGTATCTTTGCATACACCCAGACAAATGGCACTGAGTAGCCAGGTTGAATTTTGGTGTCGAACCGGCCAAAAGAGGATGACGTCCAAGATCTGCCTCTATAAGCTTCTGTATACAGTGCAGCTGGGACACATGAATCCTGTTCCGCCTTTTTTTGCCTATATAGATGCAAGTGATTGCATATGCCATATGGGCAAATAAAGGCCATGCCATTAGCTACAATAAGCGGTCAGGCATGAGATACAGGATGTTGTCGTTCGGTACAGGATATCGACAGCGGTGAGGCAGCGCGGATCCTTGCCCAGGAGACCTTTTACCCTTCAAACACAACACGTGGGACAAAGTTCAGATGCAAAGACCAAAGACAGGGCACATGCAAGCAACACATCCAACGTGGGAGGGGTGATTAGAGGCGAGCTGTAACAACAACAGAAAAAAGAGGGGGTGAGAAAGGGAGACTGGGTGGGGGGCAGCAACTGACAGCAAAATAAATGGAGAGTTTGAGATGAAATGTGTGAAGTAGGGCAGGGAAAAGTGCAATTGAATTTTCTACTTTTGCTTCATCTCGGCACAGGCGTACATTAAACACATTGAACTATGAACCCTCGGAAACTTAATCTCTATTATATATTTTTACAAGAGGCTGAAAAAATAGCTCACGACGTAAGACAACATGTAGGAAAACACAGTCCTGGCAAGTCTATACGGTGCAGTCCAGCTACGCTGCTCAGTGAGCGCTCAGTACTTACAAGAAAATCTCCATATTTGTAGGAGTGTGAATTTTAATGGCATAATCAAAGTACAAGGAATAATTTTATCCAAATTGCCCACAAAATTCATTTTATAAGCTTCTGAATTCCTGGGAATTGTATATTTTCCTTGTGCTCAAGAAACCCCCAAACAGCTTAGAAGATTAATATAAATTTTCTTTTTGATCTATACAGGGATTGAAGGCTTTGTTGTGTACCATATGCCAATTTGATGTAATTTGGAGCACATGAAATATTAAATCTTAAAAAACTCTGGTTTTCTAAAGGAAACATTAACTACACTATATAACATGAGACTGCTCTCAAGTTACCTCCTATGAAAAAGGGCCTCTAAGCCTTCCAGATGAAGTTGTTAAGTTAATTGTTTGTTGAAACTGACCCATTTATTAGGGTCCTTATTAAATTTCTGTGGCAGGTGTTGAAAGCTTGAGGCTTTTACATTCCATCAAAGTTGCAGAGTCTGAGTCTTACTGCTTCAAAATTCTTTAAAACTCAGGTTGGTGCTGCGGAACACAAACACCGCAGGATCACAGGCACTGCACTTTCATTAGCTGCAGCTAAACAGGTTTCTTTTGGAGTTCAGTGTCTGGTTATAGAAAAATATTTACTGCTGCAATTGGTGTATTAAGATTATACGCACCAGACAAATATCGCAGGATGAACATGGGATTTCTAAAAAAACTTTTAGGGCTTCAATCCTCACAATGCCCGAGACAGATGTTCCCCTTACCAAAGCATTAGGAAGATGAATTTTCTTGTAAATTCTACTGGGCTCTGGAAGAGAAATCCTACATAAAATATTACTGTTAAAGCTGATCAAAACAGCTTCCAATGAGAGGGATTTATTTTTCCCCCTTGAAAAGTAATTTGGTAGTGGCAGATGGTAAAGATTCCCCTTCCTGTACCCTTCAATCAGAAAGCAAACATCTTTGTTCTCATGACTTTTTATACACATGGAAAATGTTATTGAACAGATTAACTGAATTTCTCATTTACATACCAGGAATGTTCTTGTGAAACAAAATTTGGCGATTTTAAAAGAGAGAGATACAATTCTGTTCTGAACACTTTGAATGAGACAAACACCAGTGTTTACTGGGAATGTTACTGGACCCAACAAAGTAGTAATTAGGTTAAATTCAATGGCTTTGGAATTGATTTAACAAGTGATTTAAGCGTTGATCCAGCAAGGGGGTTGCAGACTGTGCACACCACCTCTCATGGTATATTACATGCTGTCCAAGGCACGTAATACCTCCTTCTGTACCCAAAAATCAACAGGGTTTGCTATTACCAGCAGCGGCCATTAGGAGCAATGCACTTTCACAAGATCTCGACTCAAGGGTTGCTCCGGGGTTCACTGTGTTCCAATGCCTTTTGCTGGGCTAGGGTTGGTTTCTACGAATGGTTCACCTCCTGGGACTGCCGATGTTCCTTGGGGGTGTTTAGGTCCCCAGCTCTGCAGTGGGCAAATCTCCCTTTGCCGTGGCCAGAGCACTGAACTCTGCTTCAAAAGACAATGCTTAACTTCAGTTTCAGCCTCTTCTTGCACCTTTTCCACCTACTTGAGTCTATCAGGGCTGATTCTCTTCACTTGCTCAAAAATAAAATCAGGAGTGCCCTTCTGAAAATAACAAAATCGCAGTCACTGCATTCAGCCAGGTACCCGTTAGCCCCATCTTCTTGTTAGTTAGAGGAGTGGCTCCGGAATCACCTTCACACCAACATGGTTTTACCAGCACTAGCACAGCCCTTTCCCTCCCACTGACATGGAGGAGAATGCCCCATACCTATACTGATATCCGCACCAATATCTATATATCACTCCTAACTGAAGATCTCTAGCATCTAGGAAGAAAAGAACAACACCTTCCAGGAGCCATCCTACCTCAACCAAGTAGGGGCTAGCCACAAAGTCTGGTCCGTTTCATCTCCAGTGCTCTGCATTTACCCTTATTTGTTGTGGCAAACCTAGAAAGCCTAGACTGTGAAACATGCCTTATTGTTTATGTTCTTTTCCTTCTAGAGAGGGGAAAAAAAAATCCTTTTGGCTGGTTAATTTTGTTGAGACATCAAAAGCTGAAATGCAACAAGATATTCTGCTTTACATCAGTTCTGACAACGGTGCTAAAGCCTGAATAATTTGAGCTGAGCAAAAAAGCCCAACAAAACCCACACTGTGTGTCAGGGTTATTTCTTGACATTGAGAGTCAGATGAGAACTAGCGTGTGCCCAGATTCCCACTGCTTCCTATATTCATCAGTTAATGTTAATAGGTTGGTGGTTAACTGTACTTTTGTGCATTTGAAAACGCTGTGACTGAATTTGTGAGTAGAAGGAAGAAAATGCCGGTGCAGGAGACCAGCAACACATCCGCTTCCAACAGAAGTCCTGGGCAACTTCTGAGCTCCTTTACAGGAGTTGGTCTTTAACACAAAATCTGAACTCTCGCAATTAGTAACCAGGACCTTCAAAGAACTACAGGATGGTACAGAAGGGCTGAGGAGACAACTCCCAGAGACGTATAATCTTCTTTGGAATTTCCCTTTACCTGTGGGAAACTTGTACTTAGAAGACAGTATTTTTCATTTCCTAACATCAGGTACGGAAAGGCAACCACAAACGTGGCGTGACACAGAACTACCTTGCAGAAGCCATGAAAACACAAAGAATTGCCGGTTGGGGTGCCTATGGCTTCTGGATTTCTCTTTTCTGCTTCCCTGTCCCCAGACAACTCGGGGACATTTCCCAGCCAGTATATAATCCAAACCAAGAAACGATTATGAAGCCTTCTGAACAGGACGCCACAGAAGTGTCAGAAGAGGTTCAGAAGTGAAACTTAATTATGCATGTGCAGGACTGCAAAAACAGTATTAAAAGCCAGAAAAAGTAACCCACCAAAACCCCCTGACGTGCTCAGTGCAGGAAGGGGCCTCAGGTGGGTCTCCCTAGCGAAGAATATACAGAATCACACTGGGTTCTGCCTCTCTCCCATCTATCCATCCCTTCAATGTCTCTTATCAAAGCCCTAAGCAGCACAGAAGAAATAGTGAGGAGCATAGTAGTCAGATGAATATTAGAAACACGCAGAAATAGATGCAAATCTAAGAGCCAAAGATTGAAGAGATTTACAGAGATTAATATTAACTAGCACAAAATCCTGTGGCTTTGGAGGAATAAGCAGATGCTTTGTCCGTTGTGGGTCAGACGCATGATCTGAAGTAGAGGGTACGAGACTGACTGTTCTTGGAGGTACGGAGAGGAAAACAAAACCAAAAACACAACATAAGAGATGGGAGCTACGCTGTGTCACAGAGCAAGGCAACTGCCATTTAAAAATGGATGAAGGCAGAGTGTAAGCTGCCAAAGTTAGATTAAAATAGCTAAAAAGCTGCACTGCAGTAGAGGTCCTTTGTAAAATGCATTATAAAATGCAAGAGCCTAGCAGGGACCAGTGGATACCCCTGAGAGGCTGCTGTGTGTCTCAAATGACCTCCTAGGAGGTATGCTTCAAGAGAGTCACACCTGCTTCTCTGAGAAAAGGCTAGCTCCACAGAAGAAGTTACAGGCAGATCAAGGACAGCAAACTTCTGAGTGCTCAGCTAAGTCAATCACGTAGCCTCCTCCATGAGACTCTGACCCTCATTCTGCCCCCTCTAACCCTAACACAGGCTTCGTGGGCAGCACAGCAGAAAGCCTGGTCCCCTCTGCACGCTGGTGAGCACGGCTTTAGGTAGCACAGGGAACCATGAGTTGGAAGTCCTGGGCATTGTTCTGGGTGATGCTATCCAGCTGCCAAAAGCTAGCAGAGAAATTATTTTTCTGAAGTCGGCAGCAGTCTTTCTTTTGCTCCAGCAGCCTTTGAAACCAGGCTACAATATGTGAAGATCGTTCAGAAATAGCATTGGCACGGCTTACCAATTAATCAAAGATAGAAGGTGTCAGACAAAATCTTGGACTGGGCTTGGATTGAGGCCTGCTGTGACTCTCAGGATCCCAGCTCTTCCTAAGAGTCTCCCAGGACGTGCCAATGCAGCCCTCAAGTGACTGACTGAAGCTCTTGATAGAGCTCCACATTTTTAGCTGCGTGCCTGAAGGCAGGTTTCAGCAAATCTGCCAGGATGAAAACCCACGGAAAAGGAGTGTGTATACAGGTTCTCTTGTTCTGAAGATCCAACACTAAAATAGTACCATTTTATGGCATTAAACAAATGCCATCAAAAGACTGGAACCCAATAACCTGTAGACACTGCATGCGTCTTCAACACTGACACTTCCACACCTCCTGACTCTGTCATTAGTTCACCTGTAACCTCCAGGACAACAACCACCTTTCTATTGCTCTATTTTTTGCAACACTTTTCCAATTTTCAAGCAAGAACATGGCAGGAACCATGAAAACTCATCAGTTCTCCTTCATGGCCCACAGGGAACATCCACCCGGAAGAAAAAGCAAACGTGAAAGAATTTGGACTTAAGCGCCAAGCAAGTATTTGTGTTATTTATGGACATTTCCAGAAACAAAATTTAGCAGAGGCATTCAGTACAGTATTATTCATAGCAAGACAATCTTCTTTCAAGCAAAACCCTGTTACTACGTAGCTATGCTCTGTCTTTGCACAGTACCTTCAACCCGATAAACTCTGTGATCCTTCTTATCAGACTTTTGCATCCTTGGGGACGAGACATAGCATCGTCTCCCATTACAAAGGAGAACATGGGAGCACCAAGAACTTCAGGGACTAATTATCATGCAAGCAACAAGCCCTTCCTTTAATACACTCAATGGTGCTCATATGGCATCACAACTTTCCAAAAGGCAAGTTTGGGAAAAAAAAAAAAAGCTCATGGAAAGAACATGTATTTTGTTGCTTTGAAATGTGCTCAACATGCATAACGATCCCTCCTGAGATGGATTTAAGAGATATACTTCAAAATGGGACGTAAGCCATTTTATTTGCTAGGCTAGCTTGTACTCAGAAGAACAGTAATCAGACATTCCAGAGAAAGGCCGACCTTCAAATATATGTCATAGTCCACAGCACGAGAGGAATAAAGGCCCTTTGGAAAGAGAGGGAGCTTCTGTCAGAGGGTCTGGTTTCTACGGCCCTTTGAATCAGTTCTCTGCTTTTATTTTTCTTTTAAGGCCAATTAAAATGATTTTTCCCCAGCTTCCCGGTGCTCTTGGCCACTCCCCAAGACTATTAGGGAGACGAGGAGAAGGAACCGTTCAGTCACTGCAGCCTGCTTGGTGGGACTTGAAAGTTGCACCACGCAGAAGGGTAGTTTCATTTACCCTTTAAGCCAGTACAGCTCCGCACTGGCACTATGAGGCTTAGCAAACACTTTGGCCGGCACAAGGGAAGGTGTCCAACAGTGTTTTGGCAGCAGAGCTGGCCTACTGTGTACATCAGCCCTTGGCCTGAGAGCGCTCATACCTCTAGACACTATCCGATGAGCTCACTCTCCCTGCCCCACGTTGCTCTTGCATCTCTCGCCTCAAGCCCGAGTGACAGGATTCTGGCTAATGTGTGCTCCTCGCATTTTTTATCCATTTGCCACATCAAACCACGAACGTTGTGCAATGGGAATAACGCAGAGCATGAGGACTGACAGCATTCCTGCTTCCGTGGGAGTCAGAAGAGCTCTAATCAGCCAGCTCCTGTTCTGCCTTTTTTTTGTCACTGTTGCAGGCACACCTGCCAGTTTCACCACAGAGGACCACTGGTATGTGCTGGATATGGTGAACAGATGATACGACTACCGTCTTTAGGCCTGCAGGTACTTACAGAGCTGGAATATGCATGCTCTCCAACAGAAAAATCACTATTCAGCCTCGATTTTTCTTCATCTGTAGGATGTGAGATGGGTGGATGAGCAACGGAAGGGGACAGCAAGGACACTGCTGCTTTCAGGACTACACATCCAGTTCCTTATGGCAACTCAGCTGGACAATCCAGTAAAATAGGAGAAGACACCAGAAGCACCTGGAAGGCTGCCCTGCACGCAGCCTCTGATGTCTGCAACACCTTCTTATCAACAACATTGAGACCAGCCCAGCTACTACAACCGTGGACACTGAATTTTGAGTGACAGAGGCTGACAAGACGCTCTCTTCGCTAAGGCCACATCTGTGCTTAGACCTAGAGACTTTAAGCTGAGAAGCTTTTGCAGATGGCCAAGGTCAGCAATCCGTGCCGTGCCTTGCTCCCACCACTCGGCAACTGCTTCGTTTTGAGGGCCTGGTTTTAAGGTGAGAAGCTTAACTCTTGCAAATATTTTCTGCTCTTTCCAGCCATATGAAATGACCTAAGGCAAGCCAAACCTGACTCATGGGTTTCAAGAGCCGTAGATCCCCAGTGTCTGTCATTTTGGGGTCAGGGAAAGACATCATTAACTATTCCAAGGACTCCTGGCTTGAAGAGTGCGTGACAATGAGCTTCATCAAAGCACTCACAGCACACAGGGTACAGGCAAAGTCAGACCAGAGGATTGAGTAACCATGACTAAAACATGATCGTACAGTCAGTTCCCCTCAGGATTAGAAACACAATGCAATCTTCATAGAGGGGAAAAAAAAAAAAAAAATCAGGAACGCAACTACCTGACTGCAGCCTTTTGCATGGCAACAGGGAAACAGTAAGTCTTTAAGCAAAAGATGCTACTTTGAAACTGAGGTATCATTAAAAAAAAATAAAAGGACTCTCAATGCCAAACAGCCTTTAGACTCGGCTACAACATATTGCTAAGAAGGTTGTGGATACCAGAGTATGGCCTCTATTAAAAATACTGGGTAGAAGATGGAGAGAAGGAGGCTCAAAGCCTTAAATGACTGAAGGAATCCCTTTCAGACCTTGGGCAAATTTCCATGATCCCTGTGCTGCTCATTTTTAATAGTGGAATCATTCATGCTTTGAAAGGATCTTGACATTAAACCCACAAACGCAGACTGCAAAGGCAGTCAGATAACTTCGGTGACAACTACACTGTCAGGCCCCAATGTGTAGAAGAAAAGCAATTCATAAGATGATTTTTGTGATGCATCTGTCTCACAATATCACAACCGCTGATTGATAACATCATTTACCCAGCCAAAAAAGGAATGCCAACAGGACTTCATACAGCCCCGTGCCACTCTCGTGCTAGTTTTGTTTGCACCTGTAAAAAATTCAGTCCCAGGGCAGGAACGTTGCAAAGGCAGCAATACCTTTTACCTGCTAACCCTACGATACTGGAAGTAACTGAGGGGGGAAAATTACAACTGAACTTCATCAGCAGACCATTCTTCCCTTGCTCACCAACATTACTTTCATATGGAAGTCACCGGAAAAGTCAGGATGGGAATTTTGTTTGATGTAACTTCTCTTGGAAGCAAAGAGTGAAACTTTTCTTTATTATCTTTTAGTTTATTTCTCCCTTAATAATAATGACTGCAATTTAGCTGTAAGAATGGCTTTGAAAATATACCTTCTCTATTTCAATTTATTTCTACAGCTGCAGAATTACATTGTTTAACTTTTCCTTCTTAAGTGGATTTCCTTTGGCTTTGGCTCCCATTTAATAAAGTGACGAGTTTACTGAAAACAGCCTTTGCAGTTTCAGTGGATTAGTACGGCAAAGCCTGACTTGATTGAAAAATAACTTCACTCCACGTTGCTTTACTGCCAGTCAGCTCACACTATTGACTACAGCTGCGCCTGGCCGCCAGACCAGTTATTTCACTTTTTGTTTGTTTTCAAATGGTCAGCAACAGCAATGCCAATAACATGCACGCTCCTCATTTTCACGTTCTGTGGTGTGCGCAGAGTAGGGGGGAACCATCTGGCTGGAGACAGGGCATCAGAAGAGGGTTTCTCCTGCTTTGCTAGAGATCAGCAGGTGATAAAAGCAAAGAATCACGGAATCACTGAATGGTTTGGGTTGGAAGGGACCTTCAAAGATCATCTAGTCCAACGCCCCTGCCGTGGGCAGGGACATCTTGCACTATACCAGGTTGCTCAAAGCCCCATCCAGCCTCCCCTTGAACCTTCCAGTGATGAATTTTGGGCATCCGTGCAAGGTGATGATGTGCTCTCAGCAGCTGGTTGCCTCTTTAGAGGTGGCAAAGACCAGGCTGGTGGCGGCCAAAGCTCAAGGTTTCGTTTCTTTACAAAACCTTTCCTGCATGGGGCTGGTTTCCATCCCCAGCAGCCAGACCAGCGTGGTAGGTCTTTTGCTTGGGGGTGTCATGGCATTGCTGATGCTCAGCCTTTGCCCATGGTGACATCTCGACTGTGTCCCCGTGGTAGGACCTGCTGAAGCACACACCAGAGGACGACCTTGACCACCCAAAGAAAGCAAGTATGGACCAAAGACAGCAATACAATTACTTACAAGTCTAGGACGGACGAAACACGTGGGCAGCAACTAAGTAGGAAAAGCTTGTCAGAGATCCCTAAGCACGTAATTTAATCAGGATTTGGTGCTATGACACCACAACATGCTGCACACCTCTAAGGACTGAAGATCCTTCATCCCCACTCATGGCACACCCTGCAGGGCTCTGAGCACAGCGGTGTCCCACAGAGACTCGTCCTTGGCGGCACCCACGGCTAAAGATAGGCACCAGGATTTGGCTTTTATTTGTCTGCTAAAACAAACAGATTTAACCCATAGTCCATTTTATTACGACATAAATAATAGTTCCGCTGTTCTTTCAGCACTGAAAAGGTTTAATTTTATAGCCCTTTTACAGACAGCCACATTAAACCTCACACAGGTAAGCAAACAAAGACTCTTGGACATTAACAGATGAGAAGCAAGGACCACAGGCCTTTCAAACTCCCAAGACAAACTTTATCTGCCCTCTCCAGCCTCAGCCAGAAAACTAAAAACGGAGATAAATGCTGACTTTTGCAAATGCCAGTATTGGCTCATATGGTTCTGCTGGAAAAATAATAAGTGATTGATTTACTCCTGTGTCCACTGAGGATTTTAAAGCTTAATTATATAATTTTTTTCACTTATATACTTCCAGACCACTCTCTCCATTTAAAAAAAATAAATAAAAAAGATACAATCAGGTATGGAAGTACAATTACAGAGCAAAGGATGTATTTTCGTCACAGACAACGTGCAGGCAAGAAAAAACTTTGAGTTTCTGAGTAAGTAAATTGCACTTTACAAAATAATGATGAAAAGTACTTAGACAAGTTCATAGTATTTGTAATTTCAACAGAAACCTCCTTGGTATAAAGAACATAAACTTTGCTCAGTAAACGAGAGGCACCAGTCTTTTAGAGAACTTGCCTGGTACGGAAGCTGCCAAGGCGTTAAGAGATGAAACTCTATCTGGTTTCAGGAGGAAGAGCTGGTCAAAGGAAAAACTTTCAGCCAGTATAGACTGGCCCTTTTTCTCTGGATTTCTAGAACCTTAATAAATTGATCCTTGCGATTTTAGGGGCAAAGGTAAGAAATTATCACTATACTGATTTTACAAACATGTTACAGTTAATCGACTTGTCTGATGTCACACAGGAAGCCAAGTTACAGCCTGAGCCTTGCTCTTGAGGTCACACTTTGCATGGTATGTGAGGATATGCTTAGAAAGTGCTGGTTTGATTTCAGTTGCTATGCGAGCGAGGGATCTTTAAGCTGCAGCTTGTGTGGGCCCTTTTCTTAATGAAATCCACTGAGATACTGGACTCCACAGTTAAAATAGGTTTTACCATGCAGGTCTGAAACAGATAAATCTGGAGCAGAATGTACTTGCTATAAAAAGTAGGGTGTGTGGGGGGGGAAGTCTTCAAACTTACATTTGTCCCAAGAGTCACATTAAATTTCATGTCTCAGGGTTGTCTTCCAGAGAAACTAATGTTTCCCTGGAAACATGTTTCTAAATACAGTTGCTCTACTCGTATCTTGTACTAACAGTTTGTTCTTCAAGTACAGAGATGGGCTAATCAGCGCTGAAACTCGCCTGCTCTAGTCAAATCTTATAATTTCTCAGGGTCCATCTATTTTTAATAACTGAGAGAGCAATAACAGTAACCTGCGGTCCAAGTTACTTCCAAAAGCCAATGGATGCAAGTCCTCATGCATTAGGAGGTGCACTAATGCACTTTTGATCTCTGGCGTAAAAATTAGAGACACACTACTGCTAAATACTCCTCAAATCTGAGGCAGCTGGCCTTGAGCAGGCACCGCGGGCAGTCCAGGGAAGGGGCTGTGCCCTGACTTCGTACCACGCCTGGGACACTGCAGCACCAACCGCTTACAGAAGAAGGAGCCAGAGCTGCCCCAGCTAAGCTATGATGAAAAACACATTTCTGAGGAGCTCCTGGGAAGCAGTGGAGGGAATCTGTGAAGACACCGTGGCGCTTGGGTGCCAGGAGATGGGTCTCTCCTTGCCCAGGCGCTAATGTAAGGCATTAGTCTCAGCTTCTTCAAGGATAAAGCATAAATGCTGGTGAATAATTCACTGTGAGAGAGCAAGAAGGAGTTGCATATTTCCAGCATCCCTTCTGGTTACCCTGCATTGAACTTCTTGCCAATATCCACCTACAACCAGGAGGCAGCGCTCGTCCTAGCATGTTTCCGAATGAGCTCTCCAGGTTGCAGTGGGTTTGGCAGAATGTTTGCCGGTTTTTGTCTCTGAAAAAAAGTGGGTGGGTGACACCAGCCTTTGCCCTCTCTTCTTTATGCTTTACCAGAACAGAGGTGCTGGAAGACATCACTCTAATCTCTTGTGACTACCTACCTGGCAGATGGATTTTTTCAGTGACAAACAATTCTTTTATCTTTTGATACAAGAGACGTGGCAAGAGAAAGATTATTTGATCCGAAGAAAGAAAGACTTAAGATTTGACAGAATATTTTTTTTCTCTTTGTGCGAGGTCTGTAACATCATCAGTGGCACTGAGAGAGACTAATTTGTTGTTGTCTCTCCCAGCAAAAGAACTAGGGAACATCAAATGAAAAGAGCAGGACGCAGGTTTAAAAACAAAATTAAGGGAATTTTCTCTTGCCACACAACATAGTTGCATTGAAGAAGTCCTCACAGCCAGACACTGTGGATTCAACACACTCAGTGAGGGCTTAACGGGAGGCATGTTCACAGAAGGGAAATCCACCCATGTTTATCAACTGCAATGAACTCTCTCCTCGCTCTGGAAGTCCTGAGTTTGCAAATGGTTGCAGTCTAGCTGAGGATATCGTGAAAACTGATTGCCCTGTTCTTATACTAGGAACCCCTTTTGGTCACTGTCAGATAGAGATACTTGCCTAGACAGACCTCTGGTATGACTACATGGCCTCCAGTACATTCTTCTATCAGGTATTATTGTGGACGAGTCTCAGCTGAGGGCTAAGCCAGAGAGAACCTGGGCTGAAAGCACTCTGTCATAGCCCTAGGCTGAAGCACAACATCACTTTGGATAAAAGGCTGTGGGAGGTAGAGAAGAAGTGAGACACCTTTGTAGTTTCATGCTCGTATCGCAATCCGTGACTTCATGGGAAGGCGAGAGGTTTGGCTTTGGTTTTCTTTTATACCATTGCCCACTCTGACCAATCTGCAGTAGGACTTCCACCACTGCGGATAAGCAGACGACTGTTACCACATTTGACATCAATTTACAGTCTTTTTTCATTGATCTTGGATGGTCCCACCCTTAGACGGACAGAAACATTAAAATAAAAAAACAAAAGCAGTGAGAGGGAAGGACCTGGCTAAGACATCCCTTTTGGCTACCTGCTCCGAGAGATTTTCACTCACTTTTGCTGGTAAAAAGTAACACCCCTTGTTAAAGTCTACTGTTTTAACAAATGACTTGATTAATTTAAAATGTATTACCCTATTATAAAACAGCCGACCTTGTTAAACCAGCCGGACCGTTAATAAAACATCCATGAAAAATCTCTGCAGTGTCTGTCTTACAGAGCGTAGCTATCGCTGAGCCCACGGGTGGGAGAGAAGTATTGGCATCTGAAGTTGGACACACAGAGAAAAACCCCTCCAGTAAGCACAAGAACCAAACTAAATAAATGGGTCTCCTGTCAGAGGCTGAAGGTTGCCACCACCCAGCGCTTGCCAGGGAAAGCACATTCCAGATACAAGGCCCTTCCTTGCCGAGACAGGACTGCCGCAATTACTCCCAGAAACCGGTATAATCCATCAGACTCCAGATCTCTATGGGAAATCTAAAGCCAGAAATAAAGTCAGGAAAGCGATACAAAATTCTTCTCAGACAGGTCACCACAGAGAATATTTTTAGACTAGAAACAGTCTGCTTGATGTGGACTAGAATGCAAAGAGCAGTTGCGTTCTCTTACCCGCACAGCGAGCACTATTTCACTGACGCCAGCATCCTTGGGAGATTTCTCTCTCCATCCCCTTGCAGATCTGTTTAGTTCAGCTTGCCCCTAATGGCACCTCGGAGATCAGAAAATGCCACTTTGCCTTGGGCTGTCCCTGCTTTGCCTTGGGCTGATAAGGCTGTACGAACACCCCTCCTCTTCCCCTTCCTTCATCAGGAGAGATTCTTGTACTGAAGCGTAGGCCTGCTGAACAGCTAGGGATATGGAAAATGCTGCTATTAAAGGTTTTGCTAACAATGACTTTTCTTGACAGACAAGGTCACCATTGTATTTACTTGCTTTAAAAAGGAAGTATTTCAAACCTTCAGCTCCAGGGGTGCCAGCACCTCCTGTCCAATGCACTTGCCTTCGGCCCATAAGGGCATCCTGCGACTTCGGAATAAGCTCTGGACAGAGAAGTTATCAGTCAAATACCAAGCTAAGAATTTGACTCTGATAAATTCTGCCTGCGTGGTGCTATATGAGAATGCTCTTTTAATTCAAAGCATCTCATTGCTGCCTCTATTCTTTCCTGAGGGGGGAAAAAAAAAAAGTGTTTCTTAACTGTTTCTTTTTTTTCAGGAATCACACCTGGAGCAAAAGAGAAGAACCCCACAGTAATCAAAAAGGACTCTGTGTTCTTATTGAGGAAGCAATTCAGTCCCCAACCGCTGCAACTGCCCGTCTCATGATGTACACATAAGGTGCACATCCAAGCACTTTCTCCACGAAGCCACCTGTGCTGCACTCCCAAGGACATGTCCCCTTTGGTGTATCTGCCACCACTTGCAGCTTCTGGGCCGGAACTTCTCACAATGTAGAACTCGAACCTCAAATGATCTGCATCAGTCCGGAGACGCTCATCAGCAGTTTCCTATGGCTTTGAGACTCCGTATCCACTTCAGACATGGAGGTGAGAAGGTGGAATTGTTTCACACCGAGGAGTGCTGCCAGCAATCCACGTAATTTGGAGAAGACATTCCTTTAACAGCTTATAGCTTGTCTGGTTGTAACGTGGATCAATGAGAGGTCAATTTTCACCTTCAGTTTGGAAGCACCAACTCAGGCTTTTCTCTTAGATGCCCTTCTAGTTCTTGCTCCAAATTGTACTAAAACATCCATGAAACGAAGCTGATGTCCACAGTTTCCTGTACTCAAGAGGTTCATAAGTGGTATCAGGTGTTTCAGCTAGCTCTGCAAACCATACACTATGACCTGGGTTAAAACAGGGAAACCCCTCTGCCCTGAACATAGGTGGTGGTATGAGTAGCATCAGGCATATCAGTCCTTGGAAATGGATAATTTCTGTCTTCTACTCGGTCATTTTAAACAGAAAAAGAAGTTTCTTCCTCATTAAGAAGTTACAGACCCGATGAGGCCTAGTTCAGCTATCCCCATGTCCTCCGGGTGCCCGTTCATCAACGCATGCCCTTGTGCTCCACATCGCTACGTCAGCGTCCCAGATCACCGTCCCAGATTTGTGCCCTCTTGCCAATTCTTCTCAGAACTGCAGAGAAAACTCCCTCCTAACCCAGTTCTGTTGAAACGATCCCCGTTTGCTAACTCACCTGCGGAACCACAACAGCCGAGCCTGGACAGGAGGTCCAATGTGCATGGCAATGCCGTGGAGGATCACCATGCCAGCCCAGTTCCTCAGACCCTGCAGACCACCATCACAGCCCTGTGGGGATTTCTGCCAGCCTGGGACACACATGGTGCTGTCCTCCTTCCCTCCCTCCCACCCTCACCCCAACCGGCAATGAGGATGTTTTACTTCATACTTTGCATGCCACTGTCTACAACACGCACAGGGGATAAGATGCTACTTTTTCTGCCTTTGTTAATCAGTTTGAGCTCCTTTAATTGCAGCCTGGAAGCTTTTTCCACACTAGCGGATGGTATTATTTTACCCTTTCCCCAAAGAGTTCAGCTGCCTTTGCTATTTACAGGCATTTCTCTAGGGTTGAATCTGTTCCTCTAAATTTTTCCTGGGATATAAAGTCACATGTTCCACAGATTATCCCACCATCCACCCCTCTTCTGCTTCTTGCATCAAGCCAGGAAAGGAAAAACAACCTGCATACCTTTTTCTCCCAAAAAAAGTACATTCCATCCCATTAAAAACTGATGCAACAAACAGCAGAAAGAAATACTGCAGATTCACCAGCTTGTCGTCTCCTCCACCATTCTACCACTAGCCGATAAAATGAAGTAAAGCTTTTAATTTTAATTTTTTTCTCCTATGGTCCCCTCGGCACTCAGGCTCTCTTCTTGCTTCCATGTGCACATAAACGCTTTTTGCCAAGAAGCCCATTTCTCCAGGTAGTTTGTGCTGGATGTGTTGTCTTTCTCGGTATTGTTACTTTGCTTTCCCTTTATATTCCTTGTTTGCTACATTGACGACTTCAGCTCTATCACACATACCAAGTACCAGAAAAGATCACAAAAGGCTGGTTTCAGAAAGACCCAGCCTAATTCCGAGATCAGCCCATGGAAGCTCTGCAAGGATGGCTTGCATCTCATAGATTGTCTTGCTGGTGCCCTCCAAATTCCTCCCCTCTGTAACCTGTGTTTCTTCCTCAAAGCTGAATGTAAATTGCTCCTTCTTGCTTTTTAGCAGTTCTTGTGGTTCCTCATAGACATACTGCTTCTCTGGCTCTTTCCTCAGCTTTGATTATTTGGCCCACAGTAGGAACATCCCTTTACACCCCTGCGGCAAAAAAATCACTTCCTTTTTATCCAAGGGCAAGGAAAAAATATGGATGCAAATCATAAGCGTTTTATATTTCATTTTTTCTGCATACATGTGAAAAGCAGATTAAAAAGCAAGCACAGCAGACCGGCACTGTAAATAATTCAAGGACATGAAAGGTTCCTCTACAGAAGCATCCACAGAAGCAGCATTATGTTTTAAACTGCTTTCAGCTTAAATGTTTTCAACAATAAGGAAACAGCTATGCCTGCCACTTCCTTTAAAGAGCATCAGTGCATTATTCCTCAACTGACTAAACGCTATTAAGATTTCCAAAGGGACCACTGACTCCGGTTGTAGAATTTGGGTATGATTCCTTAATAAGATTAATCAGCAGCTCAGAGCCCCCAAGTGAGAAGAGTGTGGCAGCGTGATGCATCAAAAGGGCCACGCAATTGCAAAGTGACAGAAAATAACACTTTCCATGCCAAGAGAATGCTGGATGGAAAGAAGGAAGAGAGAGAAAAGGAAGGATTTATGCACATTATTAAGTATATATCCATCTCTAGATTTTTCTCTTCATATCAATATCTCAGATATTTCTGTAGCTCCAAAGAAGGAATATCCATACAGCCATAATTTCCTGAAACATTAAGCTTCTGTAAGTTTGGGTTAAACTTATACTGCATTTCCGATTTTTGTTAAAAAATGCGAAGTGTACTGAGTTCTACCGAATCGTGAGGAATGAAGAGATCTGTTGACTTTTTAACTAGATGATTCTCTCTGCCTCTCAGAAGGAACTTTCTCATTACAAAACCCCAAACCTAATCCTGCTAGTTGCAAAATATCTTTAAACTGTGAATAAGCCCTGCAGCCACATTTGCAGACGGACACCTTCGACTCCTCGCAGGAGGAGATTGAGATAAGAAGGTGCCACGGGAAGACTGGTGGTGTTCCTGGGAAAGGACAGAGACCCTGGTGCGCCTCCGGAGCCCAAAGCGTTATTTGGAGATTTCAGGTCACCTACATGTTAGGAGCCCAAACAATATACCTGTTGTTTAACAAACTGTTGAAATGACTCACTGGATATTTCTTTAGTAAGCTGACAGTGTTTCCTGCACTTGTTTTGTTTTTGTTTTTTTTTTTTTTTTAAACAGGATTACTTCCATCATCTTTTATTCCTTTGCCAGCTTAGTTTTTATGCTACATTCTGAAAACAGCTGAAGTATTTGCTTACTGCTTTCAGAAAAATGCACCCCTACCCTTATAAAAACGTCATTTAATTTAACGTTTACTGATGTTCCAAGACACATGACAAGAAAAGCAATTAGAGACAGTGTGATTTTTTTTCCCCCATATGCATTCAATTTCTCTATTTCCCACAATAATTTGGGTCCCGAATGTAGGTTTTATAATTTTTCCAGAAAATCATTCAAAAAGATATTCTTAGCACCGGGTTGAGGCTGGTTTCCCTAGCCAAGAGTTTGCCCCCTAAAAGCTTTGCTAAGCAAAGTCAATTTTGAGTTCGTTTTCATTATCTTCAGGGATAAACATAGTAACTTAATAACATAAGCAGCAAAGAACAACACTGCAGTTCAACAGTACAGCAAATCCATCCTAAAGCTCGCAGAACCAGATTTTTTTTTTTTAAAACACACAACATACAAAATGTTGAACTAATATAAACTTAACCTAGCAGCTTTGTTATTTGAAACAAGTGGCAAGTTAACTCTGTACCACCAAGCTTTAGAAGAATCATAGAATGTGTTGGGTTGGAAGGGACCTTTAAAGGTCATCCAGTCCAACTCCCCTGCAGTGAGCAGGGACATCTTTAACTAGATCAGGTTGCTCAGAGCCTCATCCAGCCTGGCCTTGAATGTCTCCAGGGATGGGGCTTCCACCACCTCTCCGGGCAACCTGTGCCAGTGTCTCACCACTCTCATTGTAAAGAACTTCATCCTAATGTCTAGTCTAAACCTACCCTGCTCTAGTTTAAAACCACTGACATCAGTTCTTATCTGGTCTCCTGCAGCCGGCACGTGAGCGTAGAGCTGCCAAACTCTTCTTTGCACGGTGTGGTGACTCCAGCAGAGAAGTGATCCCACGTGTGATCTGGATCACCTCTGTGATGCTTTATCATACAGTACCAACACATAGTCAATATTAACAGCTCTGGGCTAGGTAGTGTTCAAATAACCCCTGGTTTTAATGAGCTGGGGCATTAGGAAACACTTCCTTCATGAGTTAGGCTGTCACCCATTAGCCGGTCCACCATGTCCCAGCATCACACAGAAACAGGGAAAAATTTAGTGTCAGGTCTGTTCTTGGTTTATCTTGTATTTTAGCACAGCCAGCTGCTACCCAACGCAGGGCAGCCACAGCCTTCCTTTTATACCCACTGAGGGTATCCGAATGCAGAGCAAGAAGAGCAGATTCTGCCTGTCCCGCTTTGCCCTTAATTCCTTGCCAATGAAGGTCTGGAAGCAAACTAAAGCTCTTACAGCTGTAAATATACCGGCTGGGGAGAGCCTGAATCTTAGCCACAAGGGAAGCGATACGCCCACAGGAGGTAGTGAGAGACAGTCTTTAACAGCAAAGAAGTTTTATCTACTACTTTTAATATGAATATCATATTTGAATAGGTTTGTAACTCAATCACGTTATTCATTATTACCTGGTCTTGGACACAGCAGTTGTAATTAAAACATTAAACTATCCCTCTAACTTAAAAACGTTAATGTAGATGGATTCAAATCTTCGTCCTGGGAAGCAATCAAAAGCAGAAATGCTGAAAGGAAGAACTAACTGCCTACAACAGGCTTCATCAGCCACATCATACGTATCTCATTTCACAACCGCAAGCCTGCAATACCAATCAGGTATCTCATCAGGAAGAAAAGACCCAACAGAACGACGACTCGCTTGCTTTTTCGTCCTTTAGTGCTACATGACTAAACTCGACACGTAGTGCCACATCTGGTTTTCCCTGCCTTTATCATGGATTCACGGTTTCCATACCTGCCAAGGGCAAGCAGATAGCCCTCGCGCAAAGATTTGCTTAATGTTCTCCAGCAGTTCACAAACTAATGGCCTGGGCAAAGTGGGAGACAGCGAAGAGAGGTCTAAATCCTTCTGTGACTCTATGGGAAACCAGATGCAGCATTTGATGCCAGCTAAAATTAACCTGGTGGACAAAAGGGTTTATTTTAACTCAGTCACTCGATCCAATTCACTGCACAGTCACACAAACACTGTGCCTGTACGAGCCAAGGGGGAAAAGGGTGTGTTACAGCTCTGCCTGTCTTGGCAGCAGCACTGGCTTATTTCTATTTAAACTGTATGTAAAAGTATGTCTTAATAGCCCTTAAGCCATTTTATTTAGTCTCCTGAGTCACACATACATCACACAGAATTTTTTTGCTGCTGTCCAGACTGGAGACACTTGATAAACAAAGCCTGAGTCCTCACGCGGGGTGGGAAATTATGATATGTCTAATCACATATTCAGTGATCCAATGGCTTTATATAATGGCTGTATTTACAGAAATATTTGTAACCCGGTAGTTAGAGCAGAGGATTGCCAAGATACGCCGCCAACATGAGAAAAGCAAATGAATCCGTCTCCACGCCCCAGCGTCACCACCTTTCACGAGCACTTTGTAAGGTCTCAGGATGGGAGCTCATCTTCTGATTGCGCGTCTATGAAAAAGTAACTGACAAAACCTTCAGATTCTTGAGATTCTTAACAGCATTTAAAAATATAACACAGAGCTGTGATACAAACCAAGTAAGTGTAACATATGTTAACGGGGTGGCTTGTCCAGTCTCCCCTGTGTATTTGCAGGGCTGCTCAGAGGCAGCATCGCTGCACTACAAGAGAAGTCCTTATCTTAAGATTGTTCATTCATTTTCTCTCTCCTTTCTGTCCCTAATCCTTACCTCTACCTACCCTGTGATAAGCCACACAATAAAGCATACGTATGGTTGATTTAGAACAGTTACATTACACATTTTGTTAGCTGCTCATCCCAATCCTATTCCCAATGATGTAAATGGAGGAGCTTGTTTTGCACAAGTGGCTGAAGGACAGAAGGATCAAGAACCTCCTTGCCGCCTTTGCATTTATCATTCCTGCCCCCCTGTTTTGCTAGTGCTGATTTCCCCATTCAGGCTTTGATCTTGCCTGTAATCTTGGCACACGGTGATCTGCGCCTCTTCCCTCCTCTGTTCGCTCTTTCCGTCTCACGGCAGATAAGGTGGCACAGACCCTGCAGAGGTAGTTCCCTTCCTTACGAGATAACAAGTTAGAAAACCGGAACTGATGCCGCTCTGAGATAGCTGCGGTCAGAGGAGTGTTACACATACCTAGCCACTCTGGCTATAACATTTCAGGTCAGGATGAAATGAACAGAACGCCCCTCGGGCATCTCTGCGTTACGCTGCCCAAAGGCAGCAGCTGATGCACCATCTCAGGAGGCCCGACAGCAGGATTCGGTCCTTGCTCATGCATTAAATATCAGAATCACAAGGGCCTGCTACCTTTTAAATCCAGCTCACCATAAAAGGAGCCTCTGTATTGGTTATTTTGTATCTGAAGGAATGAATAATTAAAAGGCAGAAGGTATTCTGTACAAGAATTAAATCTTTAGTTAGAGGAAGAACTAAATCTAGCAGATCAAGGCTCTGATATGTAAGAAAAAGCCTGGAAGAGTCCCAGATGAGTCGCCCAGAGGCGTCTGCAGAGCAGGCTGGCCACCGAGGTCTGACATGCAAAGCGCCCACCGCCCGCTCTGGGTCAGGCTGGCTCTCAGCTGGGTACCGCGTCCATCGCAGGGGCATCTCCCTGCCCTGCGCGGGGCCCACACAGCCATCCTGCTTCTCCCCACCCTGGTGAGGAGATTCCCCCCTTTTTTCAGTTTAATTTTACAAGCTGCCGCCGGATGAAACGTGCCACAGGGTTAAACAGAAGTGCGGGGTTTGACTCGCATTAGCTGCAACGTGCCACATCGGTGGAAATGAAACAATAAACTTATCTTGTTCCAGTGACTTAACAGAAGCTGGCTAAATATAGAGCGTGCCCTGCAAAATCCCTTTCCATAGGCGAAGCCCACTAAAATCCCTGCTCTCACTGAGGTTCAAAGCTTGCTGCCGTCCCTGGCAGCCCCTCCAAAGGGGCTCGATGCCACCAGCTCTGCTGGGGCTCACTGCGATCCCCTGGGCACAGGCAGCGCCATCCACACCTACCCAGGCAGGACGAGAGGCGGAACAACTCCTCCTCTGCTCCAGAAATCTCCGCGTTCCAGCCCGGCGATGGAGGCTGACTCTGCTGCCCGCAGACATGTGCAAGGTCTGTAGTGAAGCTGGCAGCTGAACCTTCCTCCTCAACAGCCTGGCAGCTTTGAAATGCCAGTGGCACAGTCAGAAGTCCTCTTACCCTTATTAGCAGGAGGAAGAGTACTATGGATATACCCCCGGCTAAGAGGTGGATCCATCATTTGAGGCAAGGAGGTGAAAACAAGAAAAATCAGAGAACAGCTAGACAAAGTCCCTTCGAATACTCAGCTTACTAAACTGAAGTAAAACACCTGAAGACAGATCGTGGAAGAGTTCTCTGCCTGCCTCCACTTGGGAATGCGTCCTCGCCACCGTCGGATGAAGCGTTTCAGTGTCAGTCGCATCCGATATTCTCCGCGTCACAGTTGGCGTTTGCCGGCTGTGGGCTCGGCAGCCCGAGGGCAGCGTGGGGAGCGGGCATCGCGCTCAGCTGCAGCTCGCTCTTGGCCTCTGGGAAGAAATTCCTGAGCACTTGCAACACTGCATTTCTTCTAAACACGGCAGGCGGTTCTGTAACATCACTAAGATTAGGTGGCATAAAAAACACTTGTGTTTCCTCCTTCAGTTCTTTTTAAAAGCTGGGCTATTTTAGACAAAGAAAAGCCATTGTTTTAACGATTTGCAATTACCCACTAACATTTTCCCTGCCTTAGCATATTAATATTTTTTCAGGTCTCCTTTGGAACCACGAACAGCCAGAGTTCAAAAAGAACAGTGTGAAAACACAGGCCACACAAATGCACATCGGGTCGCTCCTCGTGCAGCCACAGGCTTGCTGGACGGAAGGGACCTCTGGAAGCCCATATCCCACAATATCTTTTCCTAGGAGGTGCTCTAGCCATCTTACCATCTTTGTAGTCCTGCACTGGACCCTCTCCACATGGCTCTTGACCTGGGGCGGGGGCCCAAAACTGGACGCAGCACTTCAACTGTGGCCTCCCCAGTAACCGAGTAGAGGGGCACCATAATTTACCACAGTCTGCTGGACGTGACCTTCTCCGTGTAGCTGAGGGTTTGCTTTATTCGCAATCAGGGTTCACTGTGGGGTTGTTTGCAACTTTCGTATCTACTGGCATCTTTTGGCATCCACAGTAATACCCACATCCGTATCAGCAGTCACTTCCCAGCCTCTGCCAGTGCAAGCCGTTGTTCTGGCCAAAGTGCAGATCGTTTTGCTTTTTCTTCCTGAACCCCACGAGTTTCATGTTGGCCTCGTCCCCAGGTTTATCCCTCTGGATTTAGGTTCTCCCATTTGCCATGTCAGTTGCTCCCCCTAATTTAGGGCCATCAGCACATTTGGAGAAGGCACACTGTGTCTTCATCAGCCTGTAGATGAGAATGTTGAGCAACGCGGACCCCAGCACCGAGCCCCGAGTACTCTGCTCACTACTTGGACATCAGCCCTTTGATCTCCTGGAGTCCAGCCAAAGGTGGTCCCGTCAGTTTTCAACCCATCTAGACAATCTGTTCCACCAGATTGCGTCTGCACCATCAGAAAGGCCACTTCCCACTGGCAGAATTTGGCAGCTTTGCATCTTTCCTCCACTGGCAAGGATGAAAATTCACAGATGGAAAGAGAAGCCATGATATCTCTGAATTGAATTTTTAAAGTCCAAAACAATCGGAGACCTAGAATTGCAGAGGTCAGCGTTGAACTGTACCACAAATTTATCAGCACAAGAACAGCATTCAGCTTACTGAAAAAGGATGGTGTTGTTCACAGATGAAATAGAAATCCAACAGAAATTCAGGTCCATTTTAGGCACAACGTGCAAGAATTGAGTAATTCCCAATGTCAACGACTGCCATTTAAGCTTTACTTCCAAAACCAAAGAACATCTCTTTACTGTGGCCTCATTAACAGATAACGAGGTCATGCTTTCAGGAGGATCACAACACTTGTTGGAAAAGATTCTGTAGCTTTCAGAGAAGCCAGTAAAAAAAAAAAAAAGATAACTGTCATGCGATCCAAACCTGAAGTAAAAAATGGTAGCAAAAACACACCCGCTGACTCCAGTGAGAACTGGGTGCTCATCTGAAGAGATTACCATTTTGGGTGTACGTACACAAATTAGCAATTAGGGGTAATTGCTTTCAGCTGCATTTTGCTGTGTTTTTTTTTTAAAAATTAATGACTTGTAATTAACACTAATTTAAGGACAGATGAAAGCCCATGTTGGTGCTGAGAGGAGACAGAAAACAGCTACCTCAAATGCAGCTCCAGTGGTGTCAGCTAGAATATTTCTGCTGTGTTCCCAAACCAAAATTACAACAGCTTTAATCTCTCCGTCTTCTCAGGCACTTCCTGCCCATTAATCTTTCCCTTTGCCCATGGTCAGATCCTCAACAAAGGTACAAGAGAGGAAGAAACTCACTGTGCTTCCTATTACTCTGCACACGCTGCCAGATACCAGCCAGACACTCCTACTCCTTGGCATCTATCTACACGTAGCCTCACGTGATGGCACACTTGATGGCCACGCTGATGGTTGCTACCCAACTGAACTTGGAGCGGAAGGCTGTGAACCGCACTGCCCTGCGACGCACGCTCTTCTATGGCTACGCGAAAACAGATAAACACATCCAGACTCGAGATTGGAAAGAGCTTGCTGGAGGATTTCTTGGCCATTTCGTGTAATCTGCCCTGACACCATTTCCTGCCTTGAGATAAAAACTGTCCAGCCCCAGGGAGCCCTGGTTGCCTTCCTCCGTGTATCCCCATGCAAGGTGAGCCCGAGCACGGCCGCATGATGGTCGGTTGAGTCTAGTTGAACCTCCAGTCGCGTTACAAGTAGGCAAACCAGTGGAGTGCCAGGGCAATGGGGGATGAAGCAGCTCCTTGGCCATTACAGAAGGGTGGCTCTGTGGCTCTCCTGGGGACAGTGAGGAGGTACATAGGATGAGGCACCTGGTCAGCACTATAGCCAAAGGCACGTCCATCTCACAAGTACATGTGGTTACAACTCAAAATATGAAGCACTTTAAAGCAGTATTGTCAAAAGTTCACCTATTCCAATACTCCACCCTGTAAAAGCGCATGCCTATTACGGGCTTAAATGCATCAGGCATGTTCTAAAGAAACATCCAAGCTATAAAGCCCTCACGCAGGGTGGTTTAGTGTGCATTTTTGTGGACAGTGATAAGGCTGGATCAGACCTAAATGCCCATCTGACCCAGAATCTCATCTGCTGATAGCACATACTTATCAATAAACAGGACAAAGGACAACAGGGACGGCCTCTTAGTTGAGCTTCAGATTATCAAACACCAAGAAAGTCAAAAAGACCAAACCCCGAGTGAGTGATGCATCTGTCCTACATGGCCAAGGCATGCCCATTTCTCTTAACTGTATTTCCTCCTGCTGACCACCATTGTATCTCTTCAGGGCTTTTTTTTCCCAGTCTAACCAGCATTTATATTCGGTCAAACAGGCAGTCTCTAGCAAGAGAGAAGCCTGTCCCTGGACCCACAGGAGCATTTCTCAAGTTCTCCAGCCTCATTGAGCAGGCGCTGAGGTTCCCTGCTGGGGCTGGAGCTGGGACTCGGGTTAATTGCCCAGTTTCCCCCACCATTCCAGCACACCTCTGGGTTCACCACACGGCACCTTCACTAGTGGAGCTGAGCAGATTTAGGTCCCTGAAGTATAACTGCTTGTGTATTGTTCATGTGTCTTTCTTGCAAAAAAAAAAAAAAAAAAAAAAAAAGAAGGTCTAATAATTGTTATTCTGGAGCCCCAACCAGGCATCCACATTCTTCAAAGGCTGGAAAAGCTCAGAGATCTCATTTGATCTCTATTTCCTCTAACGTTTATGTTGACAGTCTCAAGTTCAGGAATCTTTTATTAATAAAAGCCTGGACCCTTATAGTCACTCCAACTGACTCAAAACAGCATTCAGTCATTTGTATCATCAAAACTTCACAGCAAACAGAGGTTTCACTGGAAATGGGATTTGCAATACATTAGTTTGGAGCAAAGGAAGCCCCCATTTGCGACTGTGATTTTCAGTTTAGCCCTGGGCAAAACATTTAAACTTTTCACATGCCCTCTATTCTACGGATTTCACAAAGAACATCCCTTACCTGTTACAGACCATTAACAAAGCTCCCTTTTTGTGCTTCCTCACCCTTCCCCACAACATTTGGAAAAACGCTGGAAAGCTGTAGCCACCCTTGGACTCCACCACCCCAGTCCCCGGAGCTGGCAGAGTGGAAGGTGTCCTCCACCGCAGCTGAGCAGAAAAACAGGAATTTCCCTTTAGGGATCGGCTGGAGAGAATTACCTGGTTGCTTAGAAACATGAGATTAACTACAGCTCAGTTTTCCCCTTCCTTCGCACACGCACTGAAGGAGAGGCCGTAAATCGGCTACTTGGAAGATGGAGGACAGGCATCTGCGGGGTCACCGTGCCGGGGCAGGACGTAGGCAAGGGGGGAAAAAAATGAGTTTTCTGCTCCCCTTCCTCCTTCCCGGCAGGCCTGAGCTCTCTTTGGTTTCTCCTGGCCAAGTTTCAGCCGCCAGGTCGAGAGTCAATCGTGCAGCTCCGTAGCCGAATGGCCCCTGCCAGAATTTCGGCTCTGATGACAATCAGTTGAGAGAATGCAGCTAGGGCAAAGGAAACGAGCACCCGGCAAGAAAGAGCAGCTGGTATTTAAAGCAAACAAAATTTTAAGCGAAAATTGTATTAAATTCTGCAGGTCTTAGTAGCGTTTTCTACGTGAGCAACAATAAACATGCTTGCTGCCTGTTTGCATCTCTCATACCTCAAGGAG
Source organism: Dromas ardeola (assembly GCA_013398915.1). Taxonomy (NCBI): domain Eukaryota; kingdom Metazoa; phylum Chordata; class Aves; order Charadriiformes; family Dromadidae; genus Dromas; species Dromas ardeola. Next base: position 944,976 of record VYZM01007323.1, read on the forward strand.
TCGGAAAGAAAGCGATTAGAAACGCAATGACCCAACTACTGCTTTGTTTACACACCCTCGCATAACATGGGAGTAGGAAAAAATTATCTAGATAAAACAGATGTGGACATAATCTCACACAGTTTACGGTCAAACCAGTTTAACGTGAAAAAGCACCATCACTAATGCAAACATGAGAGCATGGCCCACAGTGTGTGCTCGAGAGCTTTAACAAAGTCTCTGCAAGGCGAATGCTCCCCAAGCCTGGCGTAACAGGTCAAAGGATGAACCAACTGAGGTCTGCCTATAAAGTAACAGAATTCCGTGAAAGACACTGGAAAGTGCCCCTAATTTAGATGATCTCACATTCATTCACATTCGACATCAGCTCCCAGACATGGAGTGGAAGGGATATGCTGTGTAGTACGTACCTAATAGCCTTGCGGACAAGAGCTCAGCCGTGTGGTTATCATTATGCTGGATAGTCATTACAAGCTGAGGGTTAATTATTAACAGAGCTTAAAATCAAAGAGAGTTTGATCCAGACTGCATAGCTAAACACACACACAAAAACCGACTACCCTGAAGCACTTCCAGTCTCTTTCCAGACAAGTTCCACGTAGTTTAGACACGTAGAAGGTGGCACACCATGCCGAGGTAGAAGTGACAGGGAGACCATCGCCAGGTGGCTCTTGAAAAGAGTTAGCACCTGCGTGATGGGTGTTGGGGGGGGACTTTCCACTGGGCTGGTTTTTTTTGCAATTCCTCTTCAGTGGTTGTTTAAAAGCAGTTAACATCACTAGAACAAGGTTACACTTTGAGTATTATTTAAGTTCTGCACTTGAAAAGTCTCTCTTTGACCTGGGAAAGATGTATTTTATTTTTTTTTTTTCAGAGAGGGAGGAGTAGAGTTGCCTTCTGCTCCACACTCGCATGCTTTGCTGTGGAAAGCAACGAGCTCTGCAAAGACAGGTTTACAAGCATCAGACCTTTGATTTTCATTAGAAGTTATTTAACGGTATTTGATTATTCCAGGCTGGTGGGATGGGGAACAGGAGGACAAGGGAACAAAGTAAGAACATGGAAAAAAGACCAAAAACTGAAATCAACTGGTAACTTTTTTTTTAGCTTAACAGAAACTCAGATTTGGTAGAGTTGTTTGTTCTTTTCCACAGCAAAATGCTCTTTGGGCATGAATGGATCTCTGCCAAATAAGTCAGAGCACCCTGCCTTGCTCCAGAGATGAACATCCCAACCATACCCAAGGGTTTTTTCCACTTAGTTGTCCCATTCATTCAGCATTAACCTGATTGACTCAATTCTAACCAGCACAGTTGTACCTGCGCATAAGCGCTTGACACTCAAATCTGCATTAGGGAGGAAAACAAGGAATGTGGGTAAGCAGATACGGCTGCATTCGGAATAAGCGGTTGCAGGGGGGGAATCGACTCTTGCCAGTAACGTTTTGGTCTTCACCCAGGGCGGTGCAGATGTGCAAACCCAGAGGTTTCCAAGGCGGACACGGCCAGCAAGGACCACATGCGATTAATAGATGGACCACACTCTTCTATAAACACCACAGGCGAGAAAAAAAAAAAAAAAGAAAAGGAAAGGAGTTTGCACTGACAAAATGAAATAAAAATGACTAGCCAAGCTGCCTAAACAAGGCGGCGTTTATGTAGGATGGATCAGGGGGGCTCAGCTGAGAACACTCCTCTCTTATTTGCTCTTGTACCGCGTGCGGTGCACAAACAGGGGCTGGGGTGACCGAGAGCTCCCCGTGAGCGAGCGGGACAACTTTCCCTTGGCAGAAGAAGGATTAGCGTTTGCTGACGCTGTCAAAAGGAAACCGGAGCGGCCTCTGACCCCCCGTCCGCTCCTCCATCCCGGGAGCAGCGGGGCTCACGCTGGAGTTTGTGATGTTTGCACTGCTGGCCCCAAGTCTTTTTCTGTGTCTGCAGAGTTACAGGGGAGGCAAAAATTGAGCCTACTTCTCTGACAGCAAACAAGACTCCTTCCCCAGCCCGGCGTTTGGCGTTTCACATTCTCACATACTGCAAACAACCATGAAAAACAGGGGAAAATCATGGCTGCAGAGGAAGTCTGCATGATGAGCTAAGAGAATCCCAGACGGCTAGGGCTTACGAGAGAGAAATGCCACCCATAAAGCCAAAATTCTAAAGAGAGTCCCGGGGGTCCCACGAGACGGGACAGCCAGGTTCAGGAATCGCATCCAGCTGCTAGGAAGAGCCCCCACTCAAGGTGTTTGTCATTAAGAGCCACAGCTATGAGAAATGCACAGCTTTAACGAGGACTAAGTCAACACGAGGGACCCTCCAGGCACGTAACACCAGTGGTGACGGTAGACAGTCTGTATTTTCATCAAGGAAACGTTTGCCAAAATAGTTTCGAAGCGAGTAGCCCAGGCAGCCTCCCTACTGTTGACACCAATGCTCTCGTTAGTAAATCAACTCTTGCTTTAGTAAATTAAAGCACATTTCCACTTTGCTCTGTGAGCCATCGCAAGGACAGAAAAGGTAAATTCAACGCTGTGGCTGCTCTGGGGAGCATCCGACCCTGGAACAACATCGACAGCCTGGCAAGGGCTTGGGAAACACTCCGGCATCTCCCAGCCTTCGCCCATGCCCCATCCCCGGAGTGCTCCTCACATGCTTCCCATGCATCAATAAACTAAGGCAGCATGAACTTCAAATAGACCTCGCCCTGCACAGTCAAATAAGCTAGGGGAAATGCATGTAGGATTTGTGATCTTTACATTTCAAGCAATGAAACTTCTTGTTTTGATACATTATACATGCTGGAATTCCTAACGAGCCCGCAAACCGGATAGGTGCATTTTATGCATGGCTTTTTACCATGAAACGCTGCTGGCTGACTTTCCTCAGGGACCAGGCAGACCCCAGCAAACTCAGGTTATGGCAGCATAGCTACACAACGTTCTCCTGCCTACAATCTGAGTTTAATCCGTCCACTTCCTACCTACCAAAGGCCAAAATTTCACATTTTGCAACTGCAGTCAGGCTAGGCCCTGGCTGTGCTTTTTGCTTACTAGTCAATTCTCAGTCAGTCACTGCTGTAATCTGATTTATTTGTAGTCAGGCTATTGAAGCAATGCTGTATTTTCAAGAGATTACTCTGTATAAATCCAAGAACGTATTTTTTTTCCCCCCTCAGTGGTCACAAATCGGAGAACAAAAGCGACATAAGCAAGGCAATAAATAATCTGGATTTACACAAATTAACCTTGAATTTGTTTGTTTCTTAGTTTCCAGTCTGGAAACATGACCACTTGCACAAGGCTGACTTCATTGATTTCTATGACTCAGATAAGCACGCCACAGAAAAAAAAAAGTTTGAGGTGAGGTAGTAGCTTTTATTAGTCCAACAAACAGGAGCTGGAAAAACAACAAAGCAACTTATCAGCCAGCCTAATAAAAGACATTACCTCTCCCTACAAACCTTGCGTTGCTTGTATTACGGCAGCAGCTTCACTACCCAAATATTTCTCATCCTAACAATTAAGTTTTCCATTTGCTGCAAGTTGGAGACTTCCCGCTGCAGTTTATAATTGATTTTTGTAATTAAACAAGATTTTCAGTGCAGAAGGGCAAAGAAAGCACGGGAACACCAGTACTGGAAATAAAGCTTGCATCACTTTGCCAGTGTGGGCATTGGATCTGCAAGTTCCTTCACCCCCACGTGCTGCAATCCCGGCATCCGCGGAGAATCCCCAGCAGCACAACGATGGGCCTTGGGACCAAATTACCTCCCAGCTGACACTGCCTGGAATTACCACCGCTAGTGTGGGTGGGCCTGTATCCCAAACAACCGCTCCGAGGGACGAGCTGGCTCCCTTGCAGGCGCGCGGGATTCCTCGGGGACTCCTGAGAGACGGCAGCAACAAGCTCCTGAAGCAGCTGAAAGCTGTTTTTCCTTCCACAGTCACTGTCATGTCGCAGCACTGAATTAGGAGAGAGCATTTTCTGCAAGGCTGGAGGAATAATTGTATCCCGCAGATCAGCAGGGGAACAGTTAATGATGTATAGCCATGGGGCAGCGTAAGGACACCCAGGAGAGCTTAGGGAAGCAGAATTTGCCCTGGAGCATCCCAAAGTCTGGAGAGGACTAATAAACTTGCTTCCAGGAACCATGCGCATTAAGGTATATAACCCTGCCTGTCAGCTGTGCAATAAACATATCCCCCCACACAGACATATGGCCCTTTTTCAGCATCCCTGTTACTAAAAGGAGCTCAGGCATCCCCAGCCAGCTTCCCGTTGGGACAGAAACGCAGGGAAATACTCATGAATTCCTTCCCTCGCCTATTTTTGTTTGGAGTAGCCACACAACTCCTCCTCACTGCCTCAAGGTGAGGACAAAAGGGAAAGCTGGAATTACACACAAATTAGCCTCAGCCCCACCGCCCCGGCAGGACAGGGCTCTGCGTTCAGCCTTTCCAGCTCAACCGCTCCTCTGCCCGCCTCTCCCGGCGCAGCCCGCGGCGGCCGTGACCGAGCCCAGCTCCACGTCTATTCATCCTGCTACATCCTCGGCCCCCACCATCCGAACTCGGAGGTCCAGGTCCTCTCCTCTGCCACCCTCACCGCTTGCTCCGCATCCGCCGGGGCTGTGATCGACCTCCAACAGGCAGCGATGGACCAGCGCCGCTAACGGCTTGTCTCAAGTACCACCCTAGCAGAGGGGGGAAAAAGCATCCTTAATTCCATTTACATTTAAACAGCTGAGGTAGAGCCACTTTCCTTCTGCAGAGGAACCATCATGCCAGCATCCAGAGTGGTTTTGGTAATCAACTCTCCGGAAAGTTGACAGGGATTAACTTTTGAGTGCACTCATGTAGGCGCGCTCTACGTTATTCCTTAGCTACACCATATCAGAGTGGCAGTGGGCAAGTTCATTGCTCCGTGGTACTGTAAATAAACGCTAAATCTGTGTTTTAATGGTAGCAGGCAGGCAGCAGCTGTTGCTGCTGAATGCCCAGCAGATTGCTATTGCTCTCAGGACTCTCATCGGGGAAGGTACTGAATAGCCTAAAGATATTATTGTCTGGCAACAAGCATTTTCTTTCATAAACAGCACCTGAAAGAAAAAAAAAAGAAAGAAGTCGTATGTTGCAAAGAGATGACGAAAAGGCTTTCCTATTCCCCTGCTCTGGGCACCAGGCTGTCAAATTTTTATGCGAGGGGAAAATAAGACATTACACAATCTTCTGAAAGAGCGTGTTAGAGAAATGGGAAGCAGGATCCAGAATTAAATGCATAATTCATGGTTTGTGAGAGCCTTGAGGCAAGACCTTTCGGACTTGCTAATTGCTTTGCTGAGAAGTAGGCCAGAAGCCGTAATAATGCCTCCTACACCTCGGCAAATACACACATAAAGCTGTTGTAACATCCACCCAGGGGCTTCCACATCACCCCTGTCGCACAGATGTGCTGCTGGCCCACCTGACAGCATGCCAACCAAGGACAAGTACAAGGGATATCCAGCTGATCCGGGGATCTGGATCCAATTCTGGGATGTATATTCCATTTTTTTTGGACTGCAGGCAGATATGTTTACACAAACCGCCTGTAGCCATACTGCGGCCCTTGGAGGACCCTCCCTGCGCGGTCGGAGTCGTAGCTCGCAACCCTTCTGCACGTGGGACCGGCAGAGACGAGCGGCTCCTCCGCTGCAGCAGCCAGATTCAGCCCCACTGAGCTCAACGGCAAAAAATTCAGTGGGTGCAAGATCCCAGTTGCAGGCAAAGATGTATTATTACGACAAGCAGGGAGGATGAAGGCCAGCGTAACGGTTTACAGTTACAGAGGTTTGCGCATGTGTGTAATTTGGTGGGTCTAAGTCAGGAACAAAGCACCAAAATATCTTTTAGCTTCCTATGCCATAACCACCTCCTCCTCCATCTCCCCAGTGAACACCCTTGGATTTTCTCATCCCAGCAGGCAAAAATCATAAGCTTTTATCTACCTACATGTTCAACTCTCTCCTATTCACGTTCTCTCATTTCAGAAGACGCTATTCTGGCCAATTCTCTGATAATATCCTGCCGATCGCCGCCAGCCACTCCTGCTTCTACTTTGTTAGACCCCACCAGAAGTTAGCCTCCAGAAGCCAAGAAAGGCTTTGTTATTGCTGTTTCCAATTTGTTAGAGAAACCAGTTAGAGTCATCCACTGTGTCTGAGGAGAGACAGACTTGCCCCTAAAGCACAGGGATCAATCAGTTGCCTTCCTGCCCCACCAGCTCCTCCATCCCCAGCCTCTCCAGAGTGGTCTTCCCTTGCTGCCCTGTCGTAACCATCTTCCCCTGCAGCATCCTTAGAGAAGTCCAACCCCGTGACTGACACTCTTGTCACAATACATCAGAAAGAATCTCTTTTTAAGCCCTTTCCTTCCCCTCTGGTATTATTTACTGACATATCAACATTTCCTTAAAAGCTCATCAATAAAATGCAGATCAGTATCTTTCATAAAGCAGCTCATCTCCACAGGGTTGCACAAGTGAAACTACAGAAAGTACAGGAAAACAGAATCTGTCCCTTAACTGTACTGTGCTAAGTCATACTACATGGATGAATTTCCTGAAGCAGATCAAACTTTTTACTGCTAATATACTCATTTACTTACTTAAAGATGTTCCATCTGTTTCTCAGGGTCAAGAATATGAAAAAGCAGGAGGAGTCAAGAGAGATGAAGAAAAAATAAGATGGTTAAAGATCCCCGGGTTTGATGGGTTTCATCTGGAAACAGTCAGTACCGGCTTGTGAAACACTAGCATGAATGAAGCTACCAATTATATGACAGTGAAATAAAGTTTCAGAGCAAATAAAAAAAAAGTCTTTTTTGTGATACTTCAACTCACATGACAGTGAAGAGAGACTGCTTTGCAACGTCTTCTGTATCAGAATCTTAACTATTAATCCGTAAACATAGAAGGCCTCACAATGAAGGCAGAAGAATTTAAAGAGCAGTTCAAAAGTCAGTGGAGAAGTGCAATGAAGCTGAGGATCCCCAGCCTTAGACCAGACTCAAAGTGCCAATTCCTAGCTCTGAAGGTAAATAACCTCGAAAATACTTCAGAATTGAGGAGCAACACAACTCAGACCAAGCTGCAACCCATTCCGCGGGCAACTCTCACCTATACCATTTTAAATCGACCTATACCATTTTAACCCGAGCAATGTTACGGTCCTTTACACACGCTCCAATTCAGGTTTTCACATCTACAAGGGGCATCCAAGGAATTCACAGTTTCCTCAAGACCAGGGGCTTACAGCCCAAAAAAAGCAAATTAAAGCCAAAGCACGGGAAAGGGAAAGTGAGAACAACAGAAAAATGTCACTTAACCTTCTGAGTTCCACCTTTAATAAATTTTGATAGCTCCCACATTGGAAGTAAGGTAAATAACCATTAGCAGTTAAGTGCTGTTTGGGTTAGGGTTAGTTTTATTTTGTTCTGTGACCTACCCATTTCATCCAAGAGAGAGAAGTCGTTAGAAGCAGAATGGGCCCATTGCAATCGCAACACAAAGGGCAGTCTTTCACTTCATACAAAGAACACCAGCACAGATGGCGAATCAACATTTTGCAGGAAAATCCATGTGTTTCCACGTTAATGAGACACGGGTTAGAAGAACACAGTATTATATACTGTCGTCATTATGTCAGAAGTGATTTGTTGTCCAAGCGTAGGTATCCAGATGGTACCAAAAATACTTTAAACTTTCTGTAAGCACAGAAGCTTTCACTATAATTAAAAAATGGTTTTAGAAAATATACTGGTTTCCCCGAGTATTCCCGGTTCACTTTTAACTGCTGAACATGCCCTTTATTTTGCTCGCGGTGGTTTAAGGAGGAGGATGTGCGTGCGCCAGAAAAACCTCGAAAGGCAGAGCTGGGGAGCGACAGCATGGGAGAGGGGAGCTGTACAGGACCATCGCATTCCCAAAGTGGGAAGAAGGAGGAACTGGGAAGCCAAGAGCCGTATGGTGCTTCCCTGGTGGGTACACCAGCAAGGTATTCAGAAAAGACACGTCTTCATGAAGTCTTCAGAAGACATGTCCACGGACCCGCATGCAGGATGGCACCGAAGCAGAACCAGGGAACTGCGTGAGCCACGTTCATAGTGTTAAAAATAGCTCGGAGTAGGAGCGGTGGCTGATTCTGATTCAGATCAGGTTTAACCCTCTCCCTCCGTCACGGGGTTTATCCGTATCAGAGCCAAAGCAATTGGACTTTATAACTAAGTCCCATTATAAACACACTTTCGTTTCTGGTAGGAGCCTCAGAAATTTTAATAAAAAGCTCACAGTGAAATAATTGCTTTCTTTTCACTTCACCCTAGCAGACTCCCACAGGTTTGACTGTATTTTTTTCTCTTCAAAGCAAATTGTACAGCCTCTCTTAAGAGGCTCACTTTTAAAAAGCAGCCTAGAAAATACCAGGCGAAATCTGACATGTTTTTCCCTATGTCTCAAAGCCAGGGAAGGGTTTTTCTGGAAGAAGATGACACCTTTTCTACCCAAGTAGATTGAAAACCTGCTGCAGAAAAAAAATGGGAGAAAATAAAAGAAGGAAAGGAGGAAGGAAAGGGCTAAACTGCTGGAGGAGTATGTGGGTGGCAGGGTTCAGTCTTTAATCTGACAAGTGTATGTCAGCACTTTGCCATAAACGCATCTTTATGGGAGCTAATTGCTTTCTTCTTTGCATTGCTATAGGTTTCTACTGCTTCCTAATGATACCCCTAATTTTCAGTTTAGCTTCCTGCCCGTCTCTCTGCCCGATATCCAAAAACCTAACAGGTTAACAAAGCAAGAAGGGCTGACACCTTTCTTCATCGACGCATTTGCCTTCCGAAGTGCCTCAAACAAATGCATCTTGAAATTAAAAATCGTATCGTCAACCGTGCAACAGAGAACAGGGTCCAAAGAGAGATCTGCAGACTGGTAACTAGGGAGCAGGCAGAGGAGGTGGCCGCTCAGCTGATGGATATAAATAGCAAAATCCTAGTCAACAGGATATTATTGTTCTTTGGGGTTTCCAAAGAAGCCTTAAGCAATGGATCAGCTCCCACGCACATGCTGATCACAAGTCATTGCCCGTGTGCGGTGGGGAGGCCCTGCCCAGGGAAAACTCCAGGCTATTTCAGGAGTTACCAGGTCCCAGCGCTTCCCATGCTCCGGCGGGAGGAAAGATTGAGAAAGTGGGGGGAAAGGGCTCAGCAAAACACCAGTCATCTGTTCATTCCTTTACCTATTGATAACTCATCTCTATGAATCCTGAGACTAAATAGCAATGCTCTCCTCCGCTCCTGCCAGGAAGCCAAGCCTAGTTGGAGATCTCCGTAAGACACCGGCTGCAACTGGCTTCGAGTCAAGGCAGCTTACACTCTCAGGCATCGCAGAGCTTCCATTATATACCCCATTTCACAGTGAGGCAATTAAACGCCTCATTCCTTTATGACCTTTGCAGAAAGGAAAAACAGAATCTGATTGCTCTCCTATTTCGAATTTTGTTCCTGTTAACTCTCTGACTTCCTTCTCTTGCAGAACATATCTTTATAATCATCCGGGGCAGACAGACATCTTGAGGTAGACATCTCTCTACATTCAGGCAGGATTAGTGCGACTCATCCATGCCCTAAGCAAGCTCTCCCTTGGTCTTCCTCTCTACCCCACCAAGCTCTTTCAGACCCATGCAGAAGGGAGACAGGGTTTCAGGACAGCGGATGTAGCACTGCTCTCTGTAAAAGTAACATTTGGATGACTCCGAGAACTGCACAGTAGAGTATGATTTGACAGCAAGTTCAGCCTGGGATAAAATTTAATCTGATTCATTTATGCATGCAAACAGAAAGCTTTTATTAGCATACATTCCTCAAAGAAAATAAATCATAGTTCCTGGAGATGCTCACCATGAACTACCCTCTTCCAGCTTCTCGTTGCAAGTTTTCTGCCTTCCCCAGCTCCACTTTATCTCCTTTCTAGCAACACATACTCAAACCAAAGCCAACAAAACTCCTGGAACAAACTGAGTGAACTGAAAGCACAGTAAGAAGAGGCAGAGTGAGCACAGCTGATTTGCATCTTGACTGAGACAATTCCAAAGCACTTGGAGAAAAAAAGGTTTTACCTGAAGATAATAACTCATAAAGATGATCAACACAAGGCTTCAAAAAAAAATATATCTTCAAAGATAGGGAGAAGTAGAAGAAAGCAGGTTGACTCCACTCCACATACATTTTGTTCTTCTTGCGTTAAAAAACTCCTAAGCCAAGCCAAAACGAAATCTGACTGCACTCAGTTAGCCTTCACGCCAACTGGTGTGCGCTGGAGAGAACATCAACAAGCACCAGCAAACCCAGAAGGAAACCACCTGCCACCAAACATGAGAACACCACATGCTGGGACAAAAGATGGGTCAGTAGCTTCATGTGAATTAGCAAGTTGTAAAAATTTACAATAGCCAAGGCAGCATATATGTATTACAGTTCATGTGAACTGATAGATGACATTGTTAGCTTTTGTTGTCAGATGGTGAGGGAGAGAAAAAGAAGGTGAGAAGAGAGGACTTTGGTCAGGTAGTTACAATGGTCACCTTTGAAAGAGAATACCAAGGTTCAAGGCCTGCTCCACCGAAACTTTTCATGTTCATGTACAGATGAGTATGTCATTAGGCTGTCTGGGTAATTTTGAAATAAATCCTCTGGCTTTCATGTGTCTCTGATCCCCAACCTTAACATAAAGATGTCACCTAGAGAAATGCATCAAAACCATGAGACACTCAAATACAAAAGAAATAGAAATAAACCCTTGCTAGAATGTATTAAGAACACATTTCAATTTCAATCGAGACAAACACAAAGCCTATGTGCATCAGTATTGTTTGACTACCAGAACTCCAGCTTGGACCCTCTCTGTAAAGCCACGGTTACTAAATGCCACTTCCACATCCAGAGCAGCCCCGTCCTTCTGGAAGGATGCAGCGTGCAAGAACATACACGTGTAGCAGGACCGGCAAGCCAAAATGCAGCAGGCAGCCCATGCCAATCTTTCTGTCACGTGGACATCAGGTTCGCACATTAAGCTGTGTTTTCCATGCAGCTCCTGAGAAGCAGCCTGTGTTTAGGCTCCAAAACTGATCATTAGTGTGATAAATGAAATGAGCGGAAACTTTGGCTCATAGAGGCTGAACCGCAGCAGCTCTGCCGTCAGTCACTCTTTGTCAGTTTTGGTTCATTAGTGAAATGAGAGTGTAGGAGGTCAAGTGAACATTCGGTTCATAATTAAGTGCCTGAATGACAAAGCTGTCTACTGGCCTGAGTGACGCAACACAGGGGTCTCATCTGAGCTCGCTGTAGGCATCCAGACCACCTCTGCAACGGGCTTCCGTCATCAGTCTCAGCATAAAAGCGAAGGACTCAATATGCATGAAAAAAATTTGCTCTAGAGCCAGCTGTGGGATAGATAATGAAAAAATGCTTAGACCCCCCCCCCCCAAAATTAAAGGAAGTCAAGTATTTGAAAGATAACCAAGATCTGACGAGCTGAAACAAAAACTGAATAGAGAATCATAGAATAGTTTGGGTTGAAAGTGGCCTTTAAAGGCCATCTAGTCCAACCCCCTGCAATAAGCAGGGGCATCTTCAACTACATCAGGTTGCTCAGAGCCCCATCCAACCTGGCCTTGAATGCCAGGGATGGGGCATCTCCCACCTCTCTGGGCAACCTGGGCCAGTGTTTCACCACCCTCAGTGTAAAAAATGTCATCCTTCTATCTAGTCTGAATCTTTTAGTTTAAAACCATTACCCCTTGTCCTATTACAGCAGGCCCTGCTAAAAAGTTTGTCCACATCTTTCCTGTAGGCCCCCTTTAAGTACTGAAAGGCCGCTATAAGGTCTCCATGGAGCTTTCTCTTCTCCAGGCTGAAGAACCCCAGCTGTCTCACCCTGACCTCATAGCAGAGATGCTCCAGCCTTCTGATCATCTTTGTGGCCTCCTCTGGACTCCCTCCAACAGGTCCACATCCTTCTTGTGCTGGGGACTCCAGAGCTGGAGGCAGTGCTCCAGGTGGGGTCTCACCAGAGCGGAGCAGAATCACCTCCCTCACCCTGCTGGCCACGCTGCTTTTCATGCAGCCCAAAATGGGGTTGGCTTTCTGGGCTGTGCGCGCACATCACCAGCCCTTATCCAGCTCTTCATCCACCAGCACCCCCAAGTCCTTCTCAGCAGAGCTGCTCTCAGTCCCTTTATCCCCCAGCCTAGATTGATACCGGGAGTTGCCCCAACCCAGGTGCAGGACCCTGGCTGTGTCAATTAGTTATTAATTATAACAGGCTGTGTTAATTAGTTGCAAACCAGTCTTAAAGAGACAGATGGGTATCAGCTTTCCACACCTCTGCAGCTACACCTGGATCACTCAGCACCTGAGGATGGCCCCTCTCGGTGACGCCTGGGGCTGGATGGGAAGCATGTGCTGTCCTTCTCCTGCGGACATGGGCTGCCATCACCATGGTCACAACCGCTTCCTGACTTCAGAGTAGTCACACTGGTGCGACCTCCAAGTTCTTAAATTAAAATAAACTCATGATGAGTGATGCTGTCAACTGCAGCGTTACAGATGAAGGATTTTATAGCGTCCCTTAGCTGTGTTAGCAACCAAAACATGGTGTTTCCTCTTCAAATACGCAGTTTTTGAAGACAATTAAACCTCCTGTCTTCTTTGATCCTTCCGATAAACACAGAATCTTTTAAAGTGTTGAAAGGCCAACACTGAATAGATCAAAAAGACCATCTACCTTCAAAAAGAGAAATGCAGCTTAGCCAGCGAAATTTCATACTCTGTTTTCTTTAGGCCAGGGTCAATAATCGTATTAACTTCTGGAAGAAGGCTGGGCACAAGTTCTTTTTAACGAACATTAGGTCGTTTAAAAACTTTTTCCTTTATGATGGGCAGAAATGGAAAAACTCATGCAAGCGTCCCTGTATCTTCAAATCACTCCTTGCCCTGTATCCGGGGAGATCTTTAAAAAGAAAAAAAAAGGTCAAAAAACCAACCAACTGAGAGTAACAGGAACTAAATGCTGCTCAGGGGCATTAATCACCCGGGCCGGGAAGTCCCCTACCAGCGCAGAACCTGAGAACAAGGACAGGGACCAAACTCTTCCCAGCTACTCTGAACAGTAACTGCTGGAATTGCTCAGGATTTGTACCAGAAAATGGCCTACCAAGTGCCTTGTCCAAAAGAGAGAATCAACGGGAATTTCATCTCTGAAAGCTCATCTTCTCATTTGGGCAGGATTTTCATGATTGACCGATTTTAAGTGTCACACGGCGGTGCTGGCCGCGGCCCCTCCTGCGCTATCGTGAGGTTTGTGGGGATCTGGGATCAGGTGCTCCGCTTTTCCGTGGCTCTTCCCCATTTGCCCACTTCTGTTTGCCTGGTTACGCTCCCTGGGCAAACAGCCCAGACAGGTTTATGTTTCTTTCCTTACCTATATCCCAGACAATAAGTCTGAATAAGCCCGACATTTCATGCTATGTTATTTATAAATACTCTATTAAGTTATAACTGCAGTTCACGTTTATCACAAACATCAGTAAGAGCCAGAAAGCTTTAATCACGTGTCCAGACGCAGTCATATGAAGGATCAGTTTTTAACAAAGTTATCTTCGTTGGCATTGCTCTCATTTGTCCTGGTGCCAGGATTCTCTTGCCCTTCCCGTTTTTCACTGAGCCAAGAGAGGAATAATCAGCCCTCAGCTGTGAACTACCCTGACTGCATACGCAAAACACCTATTGGGGAGGGGGGGTGTCTTTGCGAAGATGAAAGCAAAACGGCAAATTACTTCTGACCGTTAGTGCACACAACCAGTCCCCTGTGCTTTGGCAAAAATTCAGAGCTTCAGCCGGAGTCCCGTGAAACGGACGGTTCGGGCTGTGATACGGCCCTCACAACACAGGAATAACGCATGGCCGCCTGATCACTGAGGGATTTATTGTGCTGTTATTTGGATTTCTGTAAGAAAACATAGGAAAAACAGGCTGGAAGAATAAAAATGTATGTGCCATAAGCACTTGAGAATTATGAGGCACTAGGGAGATCAGTGCACATCGGAGACCTGTCACAGGTTTCAGAAGCACTAACGAATTATCCCGAGGGACAGGTCCAAAACAGTAAGAGGTGCCATGTTACCATTGACAGCGATGGTAAGCTGGGTGAGGAGGGAAAAAACGCGTGTAGACAGTTTATTTGAAGTTCATTTTCTCCCCTGTAAATACCTTCTTCCTGGCGCCACACACAAAACGCCTTCTTTTAAGGGCTCTTAGTTAACTTGGAGACTGCAACTGCTGTGCCACTGTGGACAACCACTGCTTGAGAGAGTTTCAGTCCCTCTGAGGGACAATCCCAGGTGCGAGACCTAAATCTGAGCATCCACATAAGTCTGGCTAAAAAGTGGAGAACCTGCCCTGGGGGTCTCAGTAGAAGAACAAGAGCACCATGGCACCCACAGGGATGGAGGTTAATTAGACACTTGAGACTTGTTTCACAACCAGGTAACTACAGGAGTCTCCAACCCAACTCAAACACGGAACAGACAACTGAGAATTCCAGTTGCCCAAAAGGCCACAAACCCACCAGTACAGACAAGTAGAGTATGACTGACTGCCTTCAGACAAGTCTTCTACTTAAAACCCCTGTGCACGTGAAGGCACTGGTGTTGCAATCTGATCTAGCTGGGCCACTTGGTGGGTATGGGTAGAGCATCCCTCACACAGAAACACAGAATTGCCTAGGTTGGAAGGGACCTTTAAGATCATCGAGTCCAACCATCAACCTAACACTGCCAAATCCACCACTAAAGCACGTCCCTGAGCACCACATCTACTCGTCTTTTCAATACCTCCAGGGATGGAGACTCAACCACTTCCCTGGGCAGCCTGTTCCAATGTTTGAGAACCCTTTCGGTGAAGAAATTTTTCCTAATATCCAGTCTAAACCTCCCCTGGGGCAACTTGAGGCCATTTCCTCTTGCCCTATCGATTGTTACTTTGGATGCCACTAAACTGCACAAGAGCAGAGGCTTCTTTTGCCCAGCTTGGGACACCACAAAATGCACTCATCCTGTCTTAATTAGGATAGGATGAAGATCCAAGGGGATACATGCATTAAAGACAACAAGGACTGGAATATAAATGTTTCCATTTGAAATTAATCCTGTGGCACACATTTAGTGAGCATTTATTCTGTAAACAACTAGAATTATACTACCAAAAGAGAAAACCGTAAAAATCTCCATAACGAAGCAAATCAACAACACTGGTCTAGAAAGATCTCATTTGTGACCACAAACAGGAAGAAATGCTAACATAAAATGTATAAAAAACAGGGTAACTTGTTCACAGCTTCACTGGGTTTTAATTACACCGATATAAATCAGAAGTAACTTTCAAAATACTACAGCATAACATATGGTTTTATATATGTCTGAATTAGCGGAAAATAATTAACACAATCCCTCAAAGTATTACACTATTTTAACAAGAATATCTTGAATCACACCGTCAAATTAAGCAATGGGCATAGAGATTAGAGTTATTTTTTAAGTGGTTTTGATATCATCTTTTCAGATTTATTGGGATTCCTGGTTTCAGTTCATACTAGAGACATCCAGGCTGTTGCTGTTATGACCCTCCTTAGAAGATGCCAATTTAAACTTGTGTTTTTGGCTATCAGGCCTCAAACTACAGCTAACACACAGCTCAGCTGTTTGCACAGAAATATGCAGCAATTATAATGAAGTAAAATCCATCCTGCAATCCTCCACCTACAGTTCCTCCATTTAAGTGGTGGGGGAGAGATAAAAATAGAAAAGCAGGTGAAGAGACAAGTAGAAAAAGGCACTTATTTCTTAAAAGGTGCTGTGATGCCCTTCACCACCCCAGCACCGACACAGACGTGACTGCTCATCTGGCAATTTCTTCTCCAGAATACATAATCTTAAGAATCATTTTGACTTCTACACGAAGAGACAGATAACATTTGGTTCTTCCCCTTTAGACATATCCCCTTAACAATCACTCTGCAATAACAGTAAGTTCGAACAGCGTAGGACATAAACAAACAACGCTTAAACGGACACTGACAAGCCAAAATGCCCAAGGTTGCGTCTTCTAGTCCAATAGAAAGCTGTCTTTTAAACGGAAAAAGGAAACAGTGTCATCCCTTTGTAGTATTTTCAAAGTAAAACCTACAAATATTTCAGGATGCAAGTGACATAACCTTGAAACTGTCTTTAGGAGAAAGAAATTTGTTTGAATTTCTGTCCAAGCTGGGTGGGTGGACAAACCAAAAAACGAGCAGGAGAAACTTTGAGGAGCGCATTATATTTTTAAATCGGCACCGCTTTTAACCCAGTGTTTTGACGACTGTTGTTTTTAAACTACTGCCATTCCACTTTGGGCAAGGAATACGGCCTGAGGTGTCACCGGCTCTGCTGACGCCGAGGGTGGCCACTGCTTGAGCAACAGCTCGCCAAGGGAAGACAGAGAAGGTGACGTTGGCGAGTGACAGCGCGTCAACCCCATACCTCGAGTCAGGTCCGTGCTTCCGTGCCGAAGACAGTCTCTCTTAGGATGAAGCGTTAATGCACGGGTGTACGAGTTCATTTGACTGCGGAGCTACCGGGCATGATTTGAATTTGGTGTAATTTCATCCACGCAATGGGACAGAGAGCCCAGACTTCTAATTTGTTAGAGAAATTAGGCACTGACCTTGTTAAAACTGCGTGCTGAAACATGCAATCTGTGCTTTGCCTTACCTCTCACTGCTCCTTTATTTCACTGCCAGGGTTTCCTACACCCGGAGCAGGTAAGTCTGCCTCCCGCTGGGACAAACACTGCCGGGTATGAGACTGCCCTTACGGAGACCATCTCCACCAGAAGACCTGTGCTTCCAGCATTATCTTTGGTTTCTTAAACCTGGATCTGAATCTTTATTTTGGTGCTTTGCACTGATAACTCCCAGGCCTATTTAACTTCACTTTTACATAGGATAGGATCACTTTGTGGTTCCACAGCGCTTTGTCTAAGGTTCTCCAGGCAACTTGATCTTTCCAAATGTCACCTTAACCTACAAAGAGCTCCACTGAAACGAGCACGTCTACAAGCAGAACAAAATCCTGCTGAATATGGTGGCAAGTTACGGAAGAGTTAAAGTAATGAACAGTTACAGCACCTTACTTTCGTCAGAATGAATGGCTACATTAAAAAAAGGTTCCCTTCCATTTATAAAATTTCCATGTGTTTGAAAGGCATGTCAAGCTGCAGCAAACAGGTTGAACGCTGCTGTATCTTGTAATTAAAAAAGAGAAGATTACTCGCGGTAGTGAAGCGCAACAGTCGTAACAATTATGCTGCATGCAGAAATGGATAAACAAAAATACAGAAACATTTTCAAGAGCTCCTGACTGACTGTGGGCACCTGCCTTTGGCTGTCCATCAGAGATACGTAAGCCCCCCAAAGTAAAGATATGTAGATACTCTTACTGAAAGAGTTAATTATTATGAGTTAAGCATCCTTATTACCTCTTAAGACGCAGGCTTTGGGCCCTGTTATCTCAAAGGAAGCTGAGGTTCGTATCAGTAACAACTACAGTAACGCTGCTCAAAGCCTGCAAAAGTTTGTATCTTGAGGATCCAAAGGGGAAGACAAGCAAAGTCAGAGAGTGATGTGAGTTTATGACTAAGTGATTCACCCAGAGGTACCAACTAGGGCAAGGATGGGGAGCCAGTGGGGCTGGCATCGCTCATTTCATTTCTTTCAGCCTGTCATCGCTTTTTTTTTTTTTTTGCATTTTTTGCGCTGCAATATATTCCTGCGTAGCCCTCCAAACATGTTTGAAGGCCGTGCAACCCTCAGCAGAGCAAGCCTGAGACTCAGGAAAATATTTAAATCTCCTGAAATCCAGGAATATACATCTGTGGATTTCTTTGGGATCTGGATCAAACCCGGTGTGAGCAGCAAAATGGTGAGTAGCAGGACTTTGGACTTTTGTCTACTCCTCTGATAGAAGAGTGGTAGAGTTCTACCATCCCAGCCCACGGGCCCTATCATAGATATATGAAATGAACATTCAAACCATAATTATTTTTAAATTGTGGTAATAGCACTTGTTTGCCAGATAAAAAGCATCTGAGTGCGCAAGGATTTGTCTCCACATATTTCATTCCAAGGGATGTGAGGAAAGATACCTACTACTAAATATACATTCGGACTATTGCGAAGCACTGAATTCAGGACCAAAATATCGTCTGAGAGAGAGTAATTCCTGCTGAGGATGTTGCCTCTTTCTAGTGAGTGAGTGCAATTCACCACATAAGGGAGTATATTTTTGATGATCCTAAATCAAGCTTCCAGTAGGGAAGATTTTAAAATATTCTTGTGTTGTAACAAAATGTTCCCGCTGGTGTTGTAATGAAAGAAAGAGAGAGAGAGAAAGAGAGAGAGAAGAAAGAGAGAAAGAAAGAAAGAGAGAAAGAAAGAAAGAGAGAGAGAAAGAGAGAGAAAGAGAGAAAGAGAGAGAGAAAGAGAGAGAAAGAGAGAAAGAGAGAAAGAGAGAAAGAGAGAAAGAAAGAAAGAAAGAAAGAAAGACCAACACACATCTCCTGGCAGGAAATTAATTATTGAGCATTCCACTGCTTGACGATGCACTCCTACATTCTGCGCAGGCTTTCCATTTTTCTCTTTCAGTATGTGGAGAAATTCACTATGGAGAATATACAAACAGAACAAAGAGCACAAGAATATCAGTTTATTAAACGCATTTAGAAACCGAACCGACCTGGAACAAGGAACTTGGTTTGTGCATCACCACACCGGGCTCTTATTCCCTCTTTACATCCCCCTCTCCTCTTCTCCATCAGACTGTCACTTTCGCTTCTGTTCCCTGAAATTACCTCTGTCGAGAGCGGAAGCAGTGCGCCTGGCTTTTAGCATCACTTACCTGCAACAGCTTTGAAAACTATCGCTTCCTTCATTTAAGGAAATTAAAATGGAAAATCTCAGAGCTTGATGGAAAGGGAAAATAAAAGCCCATCATCCTATGCCTAAGTATCCAGCTGCAATTCCATTTTTAAAACCATCTTTTTTTCCCCACTATGTCCAGTCAGTTTAGCAAATTTCACCCCTGGCTGCCAGTTTTGGTCTCTCTGTGAAAAAGCTGAAAACCCCGCGCATGCCGTGATTTCCCCCATCAGTTCCAGGACAGGATACACAGCTCCTGAGGCTACTTCTGCGCCCAGCACATGCCCCTAGAACAACTCCGGAATTCGCAGAGATCGTTCCACTGCAAAAACCCCCCTGTGACAGCAGACACTTCCTGGGAACCAGCATCCTGGATCCTCCCTGGATGCGGAACTACCAGACCAGAGAGGGAAGATGCAACAGACTGAAACAGCATATGCCATCTTCAAATAGTATTTTACGTCAGCGGCGCTCTATAGAGTAGCTAAGACATACCGAAGAACTCTTCAAGAGAAATGAATAATTTTAGCTTTTAAAAAAGGAGGCAAAAAGGGTATGGAAAACTGCTACAGCAGATGGCTGTGTGATGCCTGCAGAAACTTTTAGACCAGTGAAGCTGCTCAGGTGCCGTTTCTCATGGCCATCACCACTTGGGCCCATCTCGGGCTCTTCCATCTGGGTAGGATGGCTGGACACAGCCTGACAGCAATGCCTCTACCTGCCTTCCAGACCTGAAAGAGCTCATATTTGGCTGGCTCGGCACATCAGCAGAAGCAGGTGGTCAGTCTCCAGCTCTGCATGCCGACATGCCAGTGTTTTCAGGTGGTGTTCATATATCTGCAAACGTTTAGCTGCCGCCTCCCATCCTCTTCTTACAACATACTCCCTGAGCATCGCAGACACCACTCGGGTCTAAATTCATCTCATGGGGTCCCCCGAGACTGGGAAGCACCCTCACATCCGCAAAATGTCCCACTGAAAGGAAGTATTCTGCAATAAGGCAAACCACCAACTTCATAGCACCTACCCTAAACGCGGCTGGTCTTGCAAGAGAGCAGGAGGCGCAGCAGCAGACAGGGACCCTCACCACCCGAGGTCCTTCATGTGGCCCTCAGCGCGGCCCTGCGGGAGCTCTGCTGGCGCTGCTGGGAACTCTGCATCGCCCTCGGCTAGTTTTCCATCTTATACTTTCTCACGCATCATAACTGTTACTGATTCTGCAACTGACAGACAATGATACCCGCGGTGATTCAGCCTGCATTGTTTTGAGAGAACGAATTTTGACTTATAAAGCAGGCGCAAGTTTAATTACTACGTACAAACAGTGAGCATATGCTGCCATTTTGCAAGAGCCGATCCTGAGGAGAAGCACCATGCTTTGCCACTGAGCTCCCGAGTGACAAAAATCACACTCTCCCGAGTATCAGACTCACCATCTGTAAGATGTTTTTCACCTCCAGAAGATAATGTGAGAACTATGTCTTACAAATCATATATACTGTAAGTGATAGATATTACCACTTGCTTTGGAGCAGCACCTTAGAAGAAATGCCTGTTCTTCCCTACGATAGCCCACACGCGGTGTAAAACTTCTTAAAACCCTATTTAGCAGTGCAGACAAGGTGACAACTAATTTATCTCTCAAATTTCCTCTTGTATGGTAAGGGAACAGGAGGGCTTTTTCATGAACATAATGTTATTCAGAGGAATTTGCCCTGTAGGATGACATTCTCCTACAGGCCTATAGGAATTTGAGAGAAGGCTGTGCGCATCTGTATAAATGCATTTTAAGTTCCAGAAAGGGAAATGAGTTTAACTCCTCCTTACACAAATGACTGAGAGGCAAAGCCGAAAACATGTTGGGTTGTTTTTTTTTTTAAAGAACAGATTTCTTTTCTATTCCGTCTCAAAAAAAAAAAATGCACATGAATTAAGGACTAAACCTGGTTTCACCGCTACAGTTTTGAGCAACAAGAGATCCGAGGCAGGCCATCCGTGCTAACACACGGAATCGAAAGAGACAGAGCCGGGAGTCAGAAATGTAGAATTACACTCTAATGACTGTCAAAACCCAAGGGGAGTTCGACCTGGAATCAACAGTCCTGGCTGTACTCAAAATCCGAATTTCAGAGGTTATGATGATGCAGGTCAAGAGGTTCCGGAGTGACCCCATCAGCGGTTCACTGCATTAATACAACATCAGAGCTGAAAGAATGGCTAATTTGGGTGTCTTTTCTGATAAATTATACATCTTCTATAATCAAGCCAAACCAAAACTAATTTCCAGCAACTGCACTGCCTGCGCCAGTAGACAGTGCTTTAATATCATTATGCATAAACAGGAAGAGATAATGACCTATAATTCAAGTCTATTATTTTCATGGAACACGAAGATACATTGCCGTATAACGCGAGCTGTTGATTAAGATTGGTATGTTACATTAAACGAACTGTCCTCCCATAAGCCACAGCTGCAAAGGACATTTCCTTGCCATCCTTGCCCAGCACGAAGCGTTAGCTGGTGAGGGGCAAACAGAACTTTGGGGGAACTACGAGATGGATGCCGAACTACGTTCAGACCTCGGTATTTGCATCCTTTCCGCCAGCACAGCCTGTGGCAGGAGAGGAGAGCATCTCGTAGGTCATTTTATCCAAAAAGCTCTGCCCATGTTTATTCAACGGCAGCTTGTGAGGAGGCACATTGAGCTGAGCGCTGGGACAGCCACCGGCATCCCTCCACATCGCGCTCATACGGACCTGGAGCCGCATCCTGACCCCGAGGACCCCCCCCAATCTCGGGGTCGGTCGGAGAGGGGAGGGCGGGCTTTCTCCCCTCCACCCAGCCCCCGGGACGCCTTGCCCGGGCTCCGGGGGGAACGAAAGGCGAAGCCCTCCCCACCCCCCCACC
>VYZM01007323.1:967886-999734 GCA_013398915.1 Dromas ardeola
GGTCCGGCCCTGGCGCTGCGGAGCCCCGGGGGGCAGCATCGTCCCCGGCGCCCCTCGTCCCGTCCCGCCGGGGAGCGGCCCTGCGGGCACCGGCAAGAAATAACGTGGGTTTTTTTCTTGCCGAGGCAGCGCCGGGGGGTGGGGGGGGCTGCAAACAATACCGAGCTGTTGCCCGCTTTCCCTTCGCTGTGGCCGGGGGCGGGAGGAGTGACCTCCCCTGGCATAAATGTCACCCACCCCCGGCAGAAGGGGAAGGGGAAAGTACGAAGGGCAGAGGGGTTCTCCTCGTGGAGGTCAAATGAGCGCCACTCTAAATTAAAACACTAATCAGCCGTTTGCATACTCACTCAGCCTGCTCTTGCTAGTCTCTTTAGGCTGTCAAATTTCCTTTGTGGCGAATTTTCACTTCGAACATCTGCATTTACGCCATTTTTCATCAAAATTGGGCAGTAATGGTTACCAAGGGCTCTTCAGTATCACTAAGATCTGCGTTACACAAACTTGGTGAACAGCATGAGCGTTTCCTTTATGTACGAGGCATTTCATTACAATATACCACTATTTGCACTCCTGTGCCTGTTTTCTTTTTAAGCCTTGAAGACTGCATAATGTAAACAGAAAATTTTGACACGATCCAGTCAGACTAGTATAGCATCATTAGTTAGACTAGCAAAACACACAAGCCAAGATCTACAAAGTTAAATATAAACAAACAGGGATGGAGAGATTGTGGCTCTTTCATGTTGGAAGTGTTTATGTGATCCCAAGTAAACGCTTACTCCACACAACCAGTTGTTTCACCCAACTCAGGAATGCGGTGCGCTTCCCACAGCCCGCTCCGGTGATTTCTCTTATTACGTCTCAAAATCAGATGGAGATGGTGAGAAGGCAAAGTCATCCATAAAGCGTCTAATAGGTGAAGTATTTGTCACCGCTGTAACACGCACCAGACAGCTATCCCACAATCCAGTCTCCAAGAGTCTGGGGCTTTATTATTATATTATATCTATATTATATTAATAAGCAGCTTTATCGCTGTTTATATGTCAAGGCTTAAAAGTTTTGCACAAAGGTAAAGACAGATGAATGCCGTGACAAAGAGTTTATAAGCCTGAATTCAAGCAGCAAAAGAAACAGCTCATGAAAAGGAAAATGCATCTGAAATCGGCCAGATCTGCACAAACGGCAATGCCAGGCTTTGACTTCTTTTTTGCGGTGGGATGACTTGTTTTTTCCCGGAGGTATCTGAGCGGGCTGAATGCATCAGCACCGCGTTTAGAGGTGGAGCTGGAAACAGCCGGTGTGGCTGTGGGAAAAGCAGGTGAATGGCTTCACAGTGTCGGTGAAATCCTGTCCGGAAGGGATGGATGGAGATCCCTGGTCCACACTGCTGCTCCAAGAAAGACTACTGCCAACGCCGGGTGGGGACAGCTGAGGCTTTGTCTCATCATGTGTGGGCGCGCTCCAGGAGCTGGGGTTTGGTGAGGGCTCTAGATAGCCTGTCCCAGTCTGCACTGGCCTGCTCGTGAGACCTCCCAGTGACCGCTTGCTGTTGTCGGGGTGCCAGCTGGAGAAAGGGAGCTGGTATGAGACGCAGGTAAATGAAGGAGGAGAAGTGGAACAGCCGGCAACCTTCAGCAGCAGAAGGAGCAAAGGTCAGAGGAAGCAATCCGGTAACTCCTTGCTGCCAGCCCCACCTGACGTGTGATGTTACAGCTGTGATTCATTGCTCTCCGCATATTTTTCTGGGGCTAATTACTGCCTTCAGCCGGCTCCCTGCCCCTGTGCCAGAGTTGCCCAGCTCCATGACCAGGGTGGCTGAGGGTGCAGCCCTGGCGCCTCCGACATCTCCAGTCCTGTCGGGGAACTGCGTTTGACCCCCACAGCCTGGGTCTCGGGGTCAGGTTGGCTTTAAGATGTTGTAAATGATTAACGCTGTGGGCACAGGGAAGCTAAAACTTGCACGTAGGGGGAGGAGAGAGGCATTTAACCTCTCTCACCCGGGAAAGCATCTGCTCTGTGCACCCCCATCCTCTGAAGGAGAACATCCCGGCAGAATGGCGCTGGCTAGTGCGGTCGGGCAGGCAGCACAGGCTGGCACTGGCTCGTCCTGCACCCGCGGGAGGCAAGAGCTTCATCATCGCAGCCTGCCTTCTCCTGCCGGTGAGTCAGGCGGGACCTCAACCTTGGCCTGGGGTCCAGGTCCATCTGTCAGCTTTGGCCACTCTGGTTTCTGGCCCAGCACATCGGTAGAAGCTGCATCGACCTCGTCTTACATGAATACGCTGGGCCATAATGAAAACTCTGGTCCAGTTTCACTTAGCAGGTGTGCGGCACCGTCCAGGGAGGCAGCAGCCACGTCTCCTGCCTTTGTCCATCCGAGACCTTCAGATAGCTCGTCAGCACCTTCCCCACACCACCTTTGTGGTTAGCAGAAGACCTCCTAGGTAGAACCTCCTCTGAGCTGGTTGTAAAAAACATTGCAATATACGCAGAATTAAGTGCTCGAAAATGAAAAGCTAAGCCTCTAAAATTGTAAGGACACTAAAAGATGGTGAGATCAAAAGGGGCATCCTTTATAAACATTCTTCTTTGAGTTTTTACATTCTTCCCTGCAACCATGAGGTCTATGAATCAGCTCGAGAAGAAAGTATGAAATCTGAGATTCTCACATAAAGCCAGAACTCCAAACGTTATGTTACTTGTCATAAAATCTGTAAATGCTTGTGGGAAATTATATGTGAAAAGACTATATGCCTTCTAAGAAGTAACTGATTATATACAGTGAGGAGTAAAGAACTTCTCTTAAACAAAAAGTGATTGCAGATTTTACTATTAAAGTTCACTTGCCTTTTGATGTTTAAGGACAATTCTATAACTGAAAAAGCAGGTTACATTTAATTAAGTCCCTTGGCTCAGACTTGTTACTCAGGGCAACACCGTAAACACTCGGCAGAGACTCTGAACTATAATAACAGGTTTATTCAAAAAAGATTTTGGTCACACATGAGAAGGCAGGGAGTCTAATAGGAAGTTCATGGGGGACTTACCACTGTTCTACATCACCTTCATCTTTTTTCTTCTTAGTGTATGCAGAATAGAGATGTTAAAAAGCTTTTCGTTTACCATCCTTTGCATATCTTACCTGTGCGTGATTTAATGAGTTGAATTCTCAGTTTGAGACGAAAATTTATACTTTAAGATTGTCAGATTGCAGCAATAAAACCCGCAAATCCTACGGCTAGGCTTTGTGCCTGTCCAGATGGAGGGTGCCTTGTGGCTCCTGCTAAAATGGCAAGGGAAGGTCTCTGACACAAAGGAAGCCATTTATGGAATTAAGGAAGATATTTATGCCATTGTAGCTAAATTGCTTTGGCTTTATAAAAAGAGTTCCCCATCTGAACAATCATTCCAGGAATGGATTCTTTTCTGGCTTTGTTTAAACCAGTTCCAGACCAACGGTAACCAGAAAAAGATGTCGTCTATCTTGCAATAGGTACGTCCATGTGCGTATTCACCCCAGACCTCACAGAAGCATAACTTCTTATGCAGACATGCCTTAGCCACCCCTGGCTGCTCCGGTCTACAAAAACGAGAGCTACAAAAACGTCTCCACATTGATTCCTGCCAGATCTCCCTCTGCCCGTGCTCCCAAAGCATCCCAAAACATCCCTGCCCACGACAAATAGTGCTTCTGGAAAGGTGGTGGGCATTTGGGTCCTGCCCCTGCACTACTGGCGTAGCCCTTGAGTCTTGGCACGCTCTTTTGGCTCCTTGAAAAGGGGCTACAGGGAAGGTAAGGATCTCACCCAATTTTTAATCCGTTTAGTTTTTCTGAAGTCTTCCTGGAAGATGAGTGAAAATGGAGGCTTTTTTTACCCTATAGCTGAATGAGGAAAAGGGAGGGAAGTTGAAGTCTGTAACACAGGGAAGTAATCCAAATTCTTATTTAACTCTCATATTTTACAACTACACTACAACCTTGACCTGAATGGTGACTCCATTTCTAGGCAGTAATCATGCCACCGTAGGTCTCATCAACGCCTCATTTTCCTCGTTTAGCCCTTAGCTGGAACACCAAGGAGTGCCAACCATGAGAAAAGACTCATTAGCTGTGCCAGATGAATAGCTAAGCGAAGATTTCGTTTCTATTACCCTGTCCGACAGCAGCCACCCCTTAGTCTGGCTCCTCTGCCCACACACATGTAAACCATGGGAGAGGTACCATGTAAAATAGACTTTCAAAGCAAAACACGGGAAAAGTCAGGAGAAAAAAGGCAGTCTAATTTAACCAACTAAACAGGAGACATTCAGGAAAAGGTGCGAAAGGAATGAGAGATACTGTAATACGAGGATTAAGCAACTGAAGGAAGTGAGGTCATGCGCAAAAAACCAATGAATAAGATATAAAATGTAAGTGCTTCATGACTTTTTCTTTAAAGGCAAGGGAGGGTGCACTAAAATCTGTCTTCTGCTTGTTCGATAACAAGCAGTCAGTTAATTGATAAATTGATATAATCACAAAAATGGGTACCAGCTCAGGAACAGGAGTGCTGCGCCCCACCAAACCAGTCCTCATCTTGGGGCCTTTCAGGTGCTAAGAGAAGAAGAGGTGTGGTGACTGTTGGCCCTGCCTCAACGTACCGCTGAGCATATGTACAAACTCTGGATATTGACTGGCTTCCCTTCTTCTCTCTGTTGTGTCTCCTCCTTCTTTGACCCTCAGAAGTCCACCACTTAGGCCACACTGATGAGCCATGACAATTCTTGCTGTGTAATGGCAATAAGTAGACCATGGGACTTGCTAGAAGGTCTCTATGTGCTGTAACTAAGTTTCACCACACAGTGTCCGACAAATGCCAGGAGTTCTGGTGGCTTCTAACTTAGATGTGTTCAGCTGAATTTGTTCTATTTGCTTCCTACCAAGGTGGAGTTTGTAGAACAATGCACTTTCCAGTGAGCACTGGTATTTTAAAGACCGGGTCTTTTTTGGGTGATGGTGTCACATCAGGGACAGCTTCCATGTGCAAAAGCTGTGCAGGTGATGTCCTCCTGATTCTTCACCGGGACAGCTGGTGTTGTGGGAGCAGGGTGGTGTGAGGCACTCCCAGTCCTTCCTCTGTTGTTTTTTCATTTGCGTAGGTGAGTGTGGTTTATTTTAAGGTGTGATTTATTGAGAACATGCATGCTTTATTTGACAGAGGCAATGGGAAAGGTCCTTCCCTGGCCTGCAGGCTGGTTTTCTTACATTCAGTTTGGTTTTCTGCCACTCTTTCATGCAGTCTGAAGGTTGGAAGAAAAGGAGGGTAGTTATGTAAAACTCATTTGAATATTATGTACTCATGGAGCTGATTTGTTTCTGTTGCCATGGGCCTTTAATTCAAAATCTCCCCCTTCACTAGGGGAAAACCCTTCCTTGATTCAGAGAAGACTTGACACAGTAAAAACTCCATCTAGTTTTTGGAAATTTGTTCATTATTTTTTCCTTCTTTCCCCTTCCTATTTTTCCTCTGTTTCTGATGGGTGCAGGATGCAGCTGGTTTCTTCCCTGTGACAGTACTGTGTAATTCTGCCCCTTTGAGCCTGACTTGCTCTCAGTCGCGTGTGACCAACAATTCAGGACCTTCAGGTTCCCTTCTGTACGCTCCAGCACGCTATGAAGATTTGTTGCCCCAGTAGACGCTAAAGAAAGTTTGCAACGTGTAGCAGTAAGGGGACCATTTTTCCAGGTATAGATGTTGCCTGGCACCCTAGAGGCCAGGAAAAAGACCCATGAAGTAAGGCTTTCATCTGAGTGTCTCTTAGGAGTGTCCAGCTCTTCCACAACCCACTCTCATAACGTGAGTGTCAATGTTTCATCCTATCTGATCCCACGCAGAGGTAGAGATGCCAGCCTGGTGCAAGCAGCAGCTTAAACAATGACCCAAGAAGCGGAGGAGCCGGTGCCATGTAGGGGCTTCCTTCATGTAAGGAGGAAGGGACAACACAGCAGTGATTTGGTGTGGTGGGTATTTCTGTAGATGGTGACGGCTGCCGGCAGGATCCTGTAGAGCTATGTAAGCTGGTGAAGTTGTGCAGGAAGAAGCAATCCAGCCACAGCTGAGCGTTGCTCTGCACAGGCCAGCTCACACTGCTGCACAATGTTCAGCTTCAGGTGACCCCAGCTGGCCAGGTTACCTCCTCCTGCCTGAATTACCTCCATTGGAGAAACTTGGGGTGCTTTCACTGCATACACAAACACATAGAAGTCAAGGCTTCTGCAGTAATATCCATCGGCAAAGACTATTTCTGGATAAAACTACAAATATTTAACACCGTGTGAATTATAAATCAGCTGTCTCCAACACCAACCAGAAGCGAATGCTTCAAGTAGAAAATGGAGATTGAACGGTCTGGTATTTTACCCCGCGAACACTGGGACTGGAAGCAAGGCAGCAGTTATTACAATGTTTAAGCACTGCAGTTGCAGATGCTATAAAAATAATGATAATAACATTGCTGGCTTTCATACGCAGCTTTCCATCTGCAGATCTCAAATCTCTTGTACTTCGCCATTTTCTGTAATTTCCTGGGTTAACCTGCCTGAAACAAAATCTACAAGCCCTGAAATAATATCTTATATTATAGAAAACAACCTGCATGTTTTTGCAATAAAATGTTTGTGGAGGAACGAATTGTGTGTGATCTATTCTGCATACTTCGTCATAATAACAACATGAACTAGTTTCTTAGAAGCAAGCAAGCAAGAAGGCTCCTTTTGAACTGCCTGACCTCTCTCCCACACCAGAGATGTCAAATATTCTCCAAATGCTACATTCAGCTAAACAGCCTGTCGATGCAGCTCCCTTCAGGAGTAGTTCAACCTTTCTCCTATTTGTGTGTTTCTATTTGAAGGAGCGGTTTCAATTTTACACCCAACCTCAAGTCAGCTTGACTGTGAAAGAGATTTGAGGAGAGATTCCTTCCCTGGCCGTCCCAAAAAACGTTAGCCTGGCAAATAACAGAAATAACAGAATGTTTCAAATGGAGGGGCAGTTCCCCGTAGCTGATAAATGATCATTTTTTTGAGGTAAGAAGTGGATGACTGACACATAACCTGCAGGGCGGAGGCTTTTGCAGTATGATTCACTAATGGTTCCAAGCTCTTTCAGAGCAGGCATTTTCGAACCTTACTTGTATTTCACTGAATATTTAATGTAACAGTTCTGCCAGAAGCCTCTGAAAATAGGGAGGAAAAAAACCCCATCAGTGATTCCTTAGCAGAAGGAGGCTGGTGATTTAGAAAGTTTTTCTTTGCCCTGTTTCAAAGCACGACCTTGAGGAGCACTACCAATGTCAGACATGGTTTAGAAGTCGTGGTCGGTGGTACTTCACCTGACCACAGTTAACTGGAAGCATCTATCAGGGTTTATCAGCCTCTAACCAATACGACATTAAAGACCGGTCACTTTAAAAGTCATGTTAGAGAACGCAGAATGGAGCCTTTGCTTAAGCAAATGTTGACGTCCCTGCTTTGCTGGGGTCAGCAGGGCCCTCGGTGTTGGGATGGAGAGCAGCACCCCAGTAAGGATGTATTTCTACTGGGAGGTGGCAGCCCACTTCCTGTCA
Source organism: Dromas ardeola (assembly GCA_013398915.1). Classification (NCBI taxonomy): domain Eukaryota; kingdom Metazoa; phylum Chordata; class Aves; order Charadriiformes; family Dromadidae; genus Dromas; species Dromas ardeola. Next base: position 975,495 of record VYZM01007323.1, read on the forward strand.
CTGTGCATTTGGTCAAGTGGGATGAGAATAGATGAGAATCAAGCTCTGGCTTTCAAACACGTCCTTTAAAGTGAAAAATCTGTGGAGAAAACAAACAGTGGTATTTGCGGGGTGTGGGGCACCAAAAAAAAACTTTCTGCACTCAGTTTGTAGGTATTTATATGTGCACGAGCAGAGGAATGCAGGCTGAAGTGATAACTTGTCAATGGTTCAGCATGGGGGTTTCATTAAAGCTGCCTCTCCCCGTGTCCAACCTCCCCCTGCATCGCCCGGTCACGCCTGGATGGCAGAGATGACTGTTGAGGGGGTAAAAAACTGATGGATTTGTATGTATTTATGCAGTTATCCCTGGTTTAATAACTTCTGTGCAAAAATGAACAGCAGTTAAGGAGGAAGACAAGAGTATGAGGCATCATCACTTGGCAAATATTCTTAAGTCAGCTTTGATGGAAATGTTTGTACTTTGCTTCTGAGGAAGGCTGAGGGATACATCCGTTTATGTTATAGCTCCCTTGACTTGCATTGGCAGATGATATCATGGTACAAAACTCAACTGGTGTAATTTGAAAAGAAAGTTTGGGGATGCAAAAGACTCTGTAATTCTCCCCTTGGAACAACTGGTGGAAAGAAAAAAAAAAAAAAAAGGACATTTGGTGCGATCTCTTGCCTCCCAAAACTAACACAGTCGTGAGTGATGGGTTTGAATGGAAGTCCCAATAGCAATAACTATTTCCAAGACTGTAGAACTGCCGGTGTAAAAACCTGCCAAACCTCCTAGCTTTGGTAAGACCTGGTAAGGTCGCCCAATTGCCCAGAGCTTGAACATTCAAGGATTATTTTTTTTGTTATATCTCAAATGTTTTTATGCAAGTCTTATGGCTTATCCCATTTAGTTCAAACAGACTTCTATGGGAGCTCTTTGACATTTCAGGATGTGGTGAAAGTTTGACCACATGCCATTGTGCTGGGGAGTTCTGCCTTTTGCATTCAGTGATTTTTTTTATCTGCTTTTACACATCTGGTTGCATTTTATTGCACAACTTGATTAAAAAAAAATATGTATCTGTCCAGGAGTTCTTTCTTATGATGATTGCTGAAATACCATTGAAGTCTTTCATGAAGAGGCAAAAGTGTTCAGGGCTCTTCACACATATAGTTAATTTCCTTCTTAAGAAGAAAACTCCAGGCATCAAGGGGTTTTTAAATGCACTGGGGACAAGAAAGACAAAAACCAGTGGCCAGAAGCTGAAGCCAAGACGAATCCAAATGAGGAGATTTTAATAGTGAGTCAGTCATCCAGAGAAATGATGATTTGCCAACTCTTACTGTCTTCAGAGGGAGAGCATGCCTTTCTAGAAGATGTGCCATACTCAAACACAGTACAGTTTATTCAAAAGTGGGTTAATTGTGCAAAGTGTAACGGCCTGTAATATAAAAGCCAGATCAGAGGATCTGTCTAATGGTCCTTTGCCTTTAGTTTCGTGAGGTTTATCTTAGAAGAGTATTGTTTTTCTTTTTATTTTTCCAGCTTTTACACAGACTAGGTCAAAGAGCTTTAATTCCATTCCTTACAGATTTCTACCTTGGAAAATGAAGCCATTGAGTAAAGCAAAAGCGGTAACAGCAACTGCGAAGTGATAACAGTTTGCAGTTAGTGCTCAGCCAGTGGGAACTAATTCACTCATTCACAAAGCTACAAAGCTGCCATCAGACAGCATTTTTTTTGGTCACTATCAAACAGATTACGATTAGATCCATTGACAAAGGTGACTGGTTTGATAGTCATAATTTAATCCTCTGCTATTAATTCAGCAAGACAGTCACTAAAACATACAGTCCATTTTTTGCAAGGTTGTCCTGCATTTATAGACAAAATCCATTGCCACAACATCTGAAATCACGTGTTGCTTGATAATTGTTATAGCGCCGTTCATACCTGTGTGTGTACGTAGCCTGTATGTCCCCTCTGTGTCTAAAATTATCTATGTGTGTACATATACATATATTTGCAATTAATGAATATGGGAGTAAAGAGAAGAGTGTTGGTGGTGGAACATGAACGTGTGAACACGTCTGCGTTTGTTCAGCGCCGTCTCTACCAATCATACACATCCGTGCACAAGGAGCCACTGCCTCATGCAACTTCACGAAGACTCGTAACATTCACGTGATATCTGCAGAGAGAGGCTCAGATAGCCAGTGGGTGCCCTGCTACTGGGTGACCCTTTTTGAGAGCTTCTTTTCCCCGCTTAGGTATGTTCTGAGCGTTACAGCACAAATAGCACACACCTACAGGAAGTTACCATCATCATTCACTGAATTCAGAGCACCTGAATTGGGAAAATCTGGACATTAGTTTGTCTTTAGCTCTGGCTTAGGGCACGCAGGATCATGTGCAAGTCACTTAACTTCTCTGAAATCATATTGTCTTATTTACAGGAATGGATGCTGTTGTTTTCCATGCCCTATTTCTCCCAGCTCTTGTGAGATGGTACACTCACATGTCTTCTCCTGGAGGAAGTTTCAGGAAAGCTGTGTGGTTTCAGTATTACCTGTGTACACAGAAAGCAATAGAATCATAGAAGCATAGGATTGCCTAGGTTGGAAGGGACCTTTCAGATCATCGAGTCCAACCATCAACCTAACTCTGGCAAAAACCATCACTAAACCATATCTCTAAGCACTATGTCTACCCATCTTTTAAATACTTCCAGGGATGGTGCCTCAACCACTTCCCTGGGCAGCCTGTTCCAATGCTTAATAATGTGAAGCAACAGTGATCAGAGTTTTTATTCATGCGTACTTTGAAATACAGTATCAGAGACACCTGTGTTCTGCTCTTTTTTTACATCCTCTTTTAGAGCAACTCTATTTGTACTACATGTGCTCATCCCCTCTACCCTCACCAGGAATGGTTCAAAAGGTCCTAACCCAAGGCCATCCGTGCAGGGAAATGGTGTAACCTCCCCAGATTATGGCAGGGGTTGCAAACCCAGTACCAGGAAACATCACTGATTTCTTCTCGCTGCTTTTGCAAATGATATTCGCTTAAAAATCCATTTTCCTGCCAGGGAGATAATTTTTTGGGGGACGAAGTATGTTTTTGGCTTCAGTGGTAGTGGAAGAAACCTAAGAAAACATGCTATAGTTGTATCCTAAAAGGCAAAGGGACAAAATGGGGAGGGTGGGAGTGAAAGAGAAATAAAAAAGTAAGTAGAGCTTACTGTTTTGTGAAATCTCATGATTTCTGAGCTGCTTTCAATGATCTTTGACTAGCTGCAAGCACAGGTGTCTGCAAGCTCTGCCTTTCCTGCACGGCTGAACGGACGGTATCCCGGTTTTAGATCAGTTCTCATCTGGTAGGGAAAGGATTACAATCTGTTTAATAGCACCTTTACCGCAGACAAATAGATGTCATTTCTGAAGGAAAAATACTGGGTGTGCAGCTGATTTCAGGAGAGGGAAGGAGCCAGGCCTGCAGCCATCCCTTACATTCGGGAGCACCGCCGCTGCCAGGTCCCGCATAATCCATTTTACGTTCTCCAGAAGCCCCAGCTTTATCCCTGCCCTGGTCCTCAACTTCTGACAGCTGGGAGAGCTGGAGTAGCAGCACACAATGCACAATATCACCCCTCTCTCCCTCTCTGCTCTTTCTTCCCACAAACCAGCCGTTGAGCACTGGTCAGGAGCCATTAGCACCCAGTTCAAACACAATGTAAATTCTATGAGAACTCATTGTTTTTATAAAGATCACATGCAATTTGTTGCCAAGCAGCCCACGCAAATATTTAAAGCCTGCCTCTTTTCTCCACACGATTTAAAAAAAAAAAAAAACAAAAAAACAAAAAAAAAAAAAACAAAGCAAAAATGACAAGAGCTTTTACTTTGTGCCATAAAGGCTGAGAGGGAATTAACCTCTTCCTGCACAGGTCCCAGACACAAGGGTGATGGAATTATTGCCATCTGCATGCGTTTCATGGGGAGGATGCTGCAGAGGACTTAACTTGGAGGCTGGCTATGTGTCTATTGGCTTGGGTTTAAATTGTCATACATTTTGTCAATGCCGTGTGGGTCTTCCCAATCGCCTCTTGAGAGGTAATCTTTTCTGGCTAATCCTGATGTGATTACCTGTTTTCTAATGACCACCTCCTCATCCCAAGGTACCTCCAGGGTCCAGGCCCACCTAGGAAGAATTTCTACATTTAATGGTGTTTTTCTCCCTCCCTCCATCGCTGCTGTCGTTCATATCTAAGCACACACTTAGCTGCTTTGCTGAATCGTCAGAGAGGAACAATGTCCCCTCTGTTAGCATGAGATAAGAGTGCCAGCTCTAGATTTCTGTGTAGAAACTTGGAAGTACACACATCTTAAAAAATACTTGCAATTATTTTTACTCCTACCAGACTTCAGTTTCACCAAATATGAGTTATCAGGCTAGGTTTTTCTGTCCGTGGAAACAGTCTCCAGGCACGGGGCTGTCTAGTCACCCAAGAATTACTTCCATCAGTATCACATGGGATAGACCTTTTATGAAAAAACACACCAAGTATAAATATAAGCAATGGCTCAAATCCCAGCTGCATTTTTCCATAGGAACAGGCTTCATACAGTGTGTACCTTTGTGTGTGCAGCCACAGTACTCAGGAGTCGTTTCCCAGCCAAATGAAGGCTTGATGCCCTGGATTAGTGACCCTGGGGTCTGATCGCAAGGAGACATCTATGATCTGTGAGGAGTGAGGGTTACGGAGGTAATGAGGACAGCGCTAAGAACCGCTTCGAAAGTTCACCATTCATTTCCTATACATAGCTATAGTATAAGTGAAAGACTCTTTTCAGGACGTTTTCTGATCACCTCTCTCTCACATTTGATTTCTTAGGCACATTCTGCTTTTTTGAAACCAAAGTCTCATGCTCAGAGCAGAATCACATAAATACATCATGAGTTCCCTGAGGTTGTAATTTGTGTGATACATCTCATAGAGGTTTGAAATCAGTTCCTTCAAATTGATTTCAGAACTGCCTGGAACCGTCCTGCAAACGCCATTTAGGGTGGCCTGACCTATTTTTTGCTAGACCAATTTTAAAACTGGTTGGAAAGTATCCCCATTTCAGCAATGACCTTGTTATTTATAATCAGGTCTTGAGCCCATAATATCTATTAATTATAGTAATTTTCCTCAAAATGTCATTTTTCCACATGTTCATAAGGATGTTATATCTTGCAACTTGCGTAACTGAGGTAGAACTGAAGGATCTTATTTTGGCTTCTGGTTCTATAAAAATGCAAATACCCACAGCAAAGGTGCCACGATGGGGTTATCGTAGTGGTAACATTAATTATGTGCATAACTGTTTTCTGGACGAAGACATCAAAGTAAGACATTAAGTAAAAGCATAAACAGTTTTGGAGATTTATCCTACTTTTAACTATATTTACTGGCTGTGATTTTCTGTATTTCCTTCAGTGAGACTCATCGACAGATTTTTCTTTTGTTTCCAGTTTGCTTCACCTGTGGCTCTCATGCATTGCCAATGAGCTCTGCAGTCCACCCAAATGAAAATGATCGTTTAAACTCACAAGAAGCAACTGAATGTAACCAATAAACACCATTTAAAGAAAAAATACACGGCAGCTCTTCTTCACTATGGAAAAATGGGAGCACAGAGTTGGTCTCCTTTGGCTGTCAACCTGGTAGCTTTTCTGGAGGGTGGTCTCCATGCTGGCTAAAGGCCATTCGTCTTCTCCTTCCCTGCTCTGGTGCTCCTTTCCCTGCTCTATGCATGCACATGCATCCCCAGGGTAGGAAAGGCCATGCCAAGCCAGTGGGAGCCCTGTGGGAACCAGAGGGGAGGCCAGAAGAGGAGGACCCCTCTTTCCTAACGCACATCCACCGGGCTCTGTGTTCCAAACGCACCGGAGAGGTCTCCACAGGGATCTGTGCTGTTTGCAGCGATTACGACGCAAAGTTCATTTCAGACAGGAGATCGAAGTGTCTCACTGTAAAGCTCTCACCCGGCCTTAAAACCTGTAACTCCTTGAGAAATTTCCTGTACTCCAGTTAGGTGACTGCAAGACGGTTTTCTATATGTCTCCCAAGTAACAGGCAATAGGACAAGAGGAAATGGGCTCGGGTTGCACCAGGGGAGGTTTAGGATGGATATTGGGACCATTTTTTTCACCGAAAGCGTGGTCAAGCATTGGAAGAGGCTGCCCAGGGAAGTGGTGGAATCGCCATCCCTGGAGGTATTTAAAAGACGGGTAGACGCGGTGCTTAGGGACATGGTTTAGTGGTGCCTTTGTCAGGGTTAGGTTGATGGTTGGACTCGATGTTCTCCAAGGTCCCTTCCATGCCGGACGGCTCTGTGATCCTGTGACGAGTAACGCACCCTCTGACCGTCGCAGGAAACACCGAACACCAGCCGAGAAGCAAACTGGTAGTCGCTATGGTCGATGCAGAAAATCACCCTTAATGCCTGCCTTTGTGCACCCCCCCTGTTTTGGGGGTGGGGGGTGGGATGGCGGTGCCGGTGGCAGCGGGGCGGAGGGAGCCGGGCCGCCCTCAGCGTCCCCCCCCCCGGCCCCGGCCCCGGGCAGCCCAGCCCTGGGCACCGCTGCCCTCTCCTGGCGCCTTCCAGCATCTCGGCTGGCTTCGGGTGGCCCCGGGCACACTCCTCGGTGTGGCCCTCGGGGGTGGGAGCGTTCAACCCGCACCGCTGGGGTAACACGGTGCGGAAAAATAAGTGAGGTTTCCCGGTTATAACCCAATTTACTCGTTTACAGATCACTAAAGGGTGTGGGTGTGTGTGGTGTGTGTGTGTGTGTGTGTGTTAAAGGCTGTGGTAATGCTCAGAAAGAAGCTTTTCAGTGTTTCCTTGCATGAGGGGGACCAGGCCCACCGGTGCCCCCTCCTCATCTTCCCATCTCCCCCCCGCCGGCAGTGCCCGCAGCCTGCTGCCCTGCACCGAGGAAGGCGGTTAACGAGAGGGCTTTTTCATTGCTCAGAACCCCTAATTTGGGGACTGTGTAAAGAATTTTCCCATTCCTGTAGTTGACCCGAAACCTCTTAACACACGCACTGCCAGTCTCAGTGGAAAAGGAATCATATGTTGAGCGTTGCATTGCTCCACTGAGACCTCGGGGAGAATTTGTCCATCCAGGACCATCGAGATAGAGAGGGTCTTTTCCTCATTTCGACCTCGAGCAGTCATTTGTGACAGTGTCAAGAGAGCATAAAGCTCTGCCAGCCCCATTTCCAGCCACTTCGCCTGTACGAGGTGCGGGGGACTCGTGAGCAGAGGGCTGCAGATCCGTCCCCTCTGCGCATCCTCTGAACAGCAGGACTTGGATTTTGCCCACATCTCTCCCTTTGCTCATCAGTCTCCGTTTCTGGGGACCTCCTGAGCGTGCAAGAACCCTGCACACCTGCAAAACACTCAGCAACAACTTCTCTCCAGTCAAGCTCATCTTCAAGGCTCCTACCCTGCCCAGGGCACATTTCCCTTGCAATTCAGGGGAACAAAAAACAGAGACGAAAGTCCTTCACGCCCTGGGGTGGGACCACAGGGACAGGAGCAGCCCCTGCAGCTGGGAGAGATCAGAGGAGAGGGGGAGAAAAGTCCCGAGCGTGGTGCACTGCCCTTTGAGAGCATCTCACAGCCCTAACCTGTTGAGTGGTAAAAGAAGTTGTTCTCCGTTCCCTCTATTTTTATTTTCCTCCTCAAGGAACTTCATATAGCTGGAGGAGGAAAAGAAAAATAACCTTCTTAGATGTTATTTCAGTACTTTAATTTCTATTTCAAAGAATCCAATTTATTAAGCAGCAGTACCTGAGATTACACTCACCAAGCAAATTCTCAAAGGAAGCCTCACCATCTAGGCGTATTTTTCATTATACAATAAACTCTGAACTCCACCAAAGGTGTTTTCTCGTAATGTTAAACTCAGTGCCTGACAATTATTGTCCAGCTCCATTTGGTGCCAGAAGTGCATTCAGTGGAGAAGTAATAAATCCTTTCATGCTGTTTAATAAAACAAGAAAATGTGTTGCTCACACTTGGATGCTAGACTTTATTACACAAACACAGCTAAAAAAATAAATGGAGTATTTCCTGTTTAGAAGTGCCTACAAGTCACGTGATGTTGATTTTCTCCAGGTGTTGCAATTCTAAATGAAATTTTCACTTAAGTTATTCTTAAAGAAGTAAGTGAGTTATTTCAAAACGCAATAATCAACATGTTGTTAAAGGTGCAAAAACCATTGTAAAACCCCCCCAAAACATTCAATGTGCTGTAATGAAATTAGATGTGGAACATGGCGGTTGCCAAATTATACAAGATATTTGTGAGACACTTTGCCATCCACTTGAGTGCTTTTCTGAGTTTCCACCGAGGAAAAAAAAAAAAGCAAAGAAAAATCCTACGAGGCCTGAGAAACCCTTTCAACTTGTCAGTTGATTTAGTCTCTTTGTAGGGAGCTGGGGCTGTTCTCTACTCTGGTGGCCTGGTCTTGGTTGGAGGTGCCACCGCTATTGTAAAATAAATGCCTGATAAAAATAGACGTCTTCAGTGAGGATGCTCAGGACTAAGTGGAAACACGTCCTTAAGCAGGATTGTCTGTTCCTGCATTTTCACTAACTGAAATGAAGGAAAATGTCAGCCACACATTGTCTTTTAATAGATAAATCCTGTATTTTTGGATCTGTTCTGCACTGCTCATACTCGCACAGCCTCACTCAGTGATGCCATGAAGGACTTGATGAATATCTGTCATACATGCTTCATTCCTGCTCACTGTTGACAGGTTTTTTGTGGGCTGGTCTCTCCCGTGTGGGGACTCAGTGGGGGCCATTTAGAGGTGCCAAATAGTCTGTATTTCTGTGTGAGACAACAAGGTTAAAGAGAGCTCCTAATATTTGGAGCAAGAAACACCAAGGGTTAGGATGGGCCTTACATCTTGCTGGAGTTTCTCCCACAGCTTCTGAACAACCACCACAGTGGTGACTTCTGCCCAGAGCAGCAGTGCCTGCACCATAAAACCTCTGTACACCTGGGAAGAATGGATCTCACCCCAAAACTTTGGAGACACCTAGACGAATTCTGGGCCCCAACCATCTGTTATCTCCATCCATGGTAATTTTTAATTATGCCATCACATGAACTTAAACCGCTGGGGTTAATGACTCCTCTTGATGTTTCTTTTAGAAAAAAATTAGATCTCTACCATTGGGTGGCTCACCCCTTTTCTGCAGAGACTAACTATAGCCCTTATAGCCATAGCAGGCACTGGTGCTGCACCTCCGTGAATCTCAAAGAACATTGTCTCCCTAGATACCCTCTAAATAGCTCCTCTACCTGAAAGAATGACTCAAAGAGCCATGATGTCGCATGCAATAGAACAGATCAGAAGTGACTGCAAAGGCTTTCCAAATGACACAAACTTTGTAAGAGGCCCTCAGAGCACATCACGTTTCCTTATCAGCTTGACCAGCTGAAGACTCTGTAGCCACCGCAAGAGGTGGGATCACCCCTGTCCCCTCACCCCTCCCTCTCACAGGCCGGTGCCCGCAGTTACGTGGCCATGCAGTTAGATCAATCGGGGAACACACCCATCTGAAAATTATTGAGGTTTTTGTAGGATTGTTTTTTGTCCGGTTTGCTGATTCAGTTGGCCAAACAACCTGGAAGCTTGCTGTACTGGGGAAGCCCGGCAGGGTGAAGAGGTGGGACATGCCTTTTTAATATCAGTGCAATCATCAGGTGGCTGAAAGTGCTCGTGAAACCATCTCAGAGAGTTCTGCAAGCCTAGCGCCGTGTGCATCTCCCTCTGTCCTTTTCTCCCAGATGCCCCAGTTCCACATTGCATTTAAATGACTGAATTTCAAGCTCATGAGTAATTCCCAAGGCATTTCATATTTAATTTCAATTTAATTATATTCTTTACTTCGATTTAATGATAAGCATAGATTTACTTGCGTGTGCAGGGTTAGGTATGCGTTCATGTTCTTTGCTGAACTGAGAGTATTTCTCAGGAGGAATATCGCAATTGCGTGTATAGAAAGGAATTGATTTTTCCTACTGGGTGAGTTGGTAAGAATGCAGCTTCCAGTTATGAATTTATTTGTCTCATTACTGGAGAGCTGATTTATTCACTCTTTCTCTTTACTAACAGTAGCTGCTTTTCTTCCAACCAGGTGTAACGCCAGGACTCAGAACTTTCCAGTTAACTCCATCTGCAGATTTAGTCAAACTCTCCCTTATCAGAGTTGGTCTTACAAGAAGGTTATTGTTGCTTAAAATTTTCCAAACTCAGCGGGCTGAAATTTAGGCTTTTAAATCTACGTTTCAGCTCCTCAGTACCCTTCGGGGGTTATGAGCTTCCCAAGTCATTTCCAATGAGAGAGAAAAAAAGAAAAGCTCTGAGTCTCTCATGGTGACTGGGGGGACCAGGAGGGCCAGAGCGTGTTTCTCAGCGTGTCCTCCTCCCTGTTGGCACCAGGGTCACCCAACGCGGAGAACACCTCCATACCCTTGCAGGGGATAGATGAGCACAAGGGAGGCAGGGAGCGGTGATAATAATGGAAAAAGAAAGGTGAAAATACTCAGGATTTAAGAGGGATTTCAAAGACACTCCAGGAATAGTCAATATTGGGTATTACACAATTAAGTGAAACCTTCTGCTGGTATAAAATATATTAAAAAAAAAAATCGGTCTGTCTTGAGTTGAAGTGTGATGCCATGCTGCTTACATTATATATGAATAGTAATTGGAAACAGGACATCTGCAGAAATTAACCATTAACTGTTGAGCACTAAAATCTTTAATTGAGTTTGTAAGCCCTTAATGGCACAGTTAACCTTAAACACAGCTCAGTGCACGCACTACCTGGTTAACACTGGTTAATAACTCTAACAGCTGATAATATTTCACACCCATGAGAGCACCAGATTAGCAAGAGACTTGGTGGAATGAGCTCAGCTCGCCACTTTTTTGGACCACAGACATAATAACAGCTTAACCTTTTTGCTGTAACTGGTCTTTTCAGGTTTTCTTCCTTCCAGACCTGCGTGTGATGAGAGCACCCCTGCTCGTATGGCTTTGCGAACTGCAGACAGCCCTGTGTCCTCGGAGAACTTCATGGCATTGCAGCAGATGGAAACTACTTGGGTATTGCCGGATAAACCCGCACCAGGTGCCTGACAGCTGGAAGAAGTGGCTATAACTTGAGGTGTCCTTGGCAGGGAGTGACACTATGAATGACCTGAGGAGGGCAAAGTCCACCCCAAGGTGTTGATGGGAGCTGGAGAGGTTTAGGTGGTGAGGAACGGCCTGCAACCTGCTTGGCTGGAGAGTCATTCGGTGAATCTTAAAAATACCATCCTCTACCGTTAAACCATGTGCCCAGCAAACCCTAGGAGCCCTGCAGCCCAGGAAACCCAGTTCAGGAAGGACAACTTCAGGAGTGTAGGTGGGTTAGAGGGATTGGTGCAAGGAAGAGAGATGACAAACAGGTGGAAGGAGGCGACTTGAAAAAGCACATGCTTCTTTGCCAGCAATGTAAAGTAAAACTTGACAAGCGGATTCATGGGTCTGACTTAGCATCATCAGTGTTAGGTTTCCTAGTTCAGAGGCTTGTAAACAAAAAAATACTTTGTTACTGCCAACTTCTAACACATTTCTAAGCAAAGTAACTCTGCAGTTGTTCCAAGAGATGTATATCTATTAAAAAAAAAAGAAAAAAGGCAAAACCTCTGGGCATGGGTTGAACGAATTTTTGAAGAGACTCAAAAATCCCAGCTGCAGAGCTGTGTTATTCGTAGCATGAGTGTGTGCCACAGCTCCTCCAAGGCTGGCATTTATCTGGATAAATTTATCAGGTGACATCTGCACCTTGGGTTGTCCTGAGGGCATCCTTGCCCAAACCCAGGCAGAACCATGACAGGCTGCCCCGGCTCACCGGTGGTAAAACCAGGGGCAGCAATGAGAAACATCTATGGCAGACCCACCTATATTGAAATACGTCTCCCCAGCAAGGCAGGATAAATTGCCACCAGCCAGGAGGATGTCCTCCTGAGATGCCAGCCTGGACCTGTCCTGCCCATACATGCTTTCTGTTAGCAGGGCAAGGTACCCAGGGAGCAGCACACACCGAGAATGGGGGTCCCTGCCTTGCGACAGGCAACTGCTCTTTTATGGCCATGACCTGCAGCGTGAGACTGCAGCCAGGAAATGAAAATCACCTTCTTTCTCAATTTACTCATTTGCCTTAATAAAACATCTTGCTTATTCCTACGAACCCTTATTTTATGTCATTTTCATTAACAGTACTTCACATGACATTGACATGTCATATTGACTTAACATGACTTTGGCAATAAATAATTGCCCATATTCCTGGCTGCTTTTACAGTACATGAAAATTCACAATAAGCGGGTACAGATTGAACCCTTTGAGCCAACATTTTCCTCTGAAACCAATTTTTCCTGAACACTTGTAAGAGACATTCTCTAGCATCTTTTTGTAGCTCCAGAAAAGTTTTGCTGACCAAGATAAATAAAACAAAAATTGCAGCTCCATGCGATGTGGGGGTTTGCATTTAATGTCAATCTCTCTCCAGCGCAGAGATTTAGCCCCTCCGAGGCCCCTGTTTTGTCACCTTTTACAGGTTTGTCTCCTAGGCACCCTCAGAGTTTACTGCAGCTGACATGGCTTCCTGTGGACCTTCGCCTGCACGCTGCCTTTAGGTACCTGCCGGAGTCGATCACTTTGCAGCCATTATTCTTTTCCTATTTTCCCATGTGTTTTTACGGCAACTTGTGCTGATTTGCTAAACTAGCTGGGGTATCTGGGGCTTCTTTGTGCCTTTGTTAGATGTTTTGTTTTTCTTTCTTTTTCCCCAATGGCAGTTATTTTATTACATCCCAGCTTGTGTCTCCAGGCCTCGTGCTCTGGGATTCTTGTTTGGTTTTCTCATGGAGCAGCCCTTTTCCCTTACCATTTCCCTGATGCCTTGTATTGCATTTTTATTACAGCAGAGGCTGTGTCTACAGGTCCTTCAGGCTATTTGTTCTGAGACTTTTATTGGATTCTCAATAAATATGTTTGCCATTGGGGGTCCTTAGCTGGTTTCCTTACCTATTTTATTGAAGCTGTGCTTCCAGACAAAATGTTAACCAGCTATTTCAACAGCAATCTGGTTTCTCTTCTGAGCCCTTGCACAGTTTCTTACATGTTTGCATTGGCTGAGCTACATCTCCTGCTTTTTTTTTTTTCTTTTTTTGACGTTTCCCTCACGTTTGGGGTCTTTTGTTGAGGCAGTCTGGGTGCTTTTCTGCAGCCGTCTCCGTTTTGCGTGGCAGCACAACTGCACCTTTGTGGCAAGTGGCAGGTGGAATGGAAACGGTTCTCTGCAACACTGAGAAACGTCAGGTTTTGAGTAGACAAAGAAAAGCTGGTCCCATGCCTGCAAAAAGTTACTATTTTATCACAATAAAGTGACCCGATGGTTCTTGCCTGGGTAAGCCATGCCCCACTGGGATACATCAGGGTCCATCATCTTCATTGAGAGAGGCGGCTTTCATGTCTTACGGGTTTGTTGTCCTGGGGAAGGTCCTATGGGGAAAGAGTGGTGTACCCTCACAGGCATGTCAGCAAAGTACTGATGCTGGAGGCTCCCAGCCCCTCTGGGACTCCACCGTGAGGATTTTGATCAAATTTTGACAGAAATTCCCATCTGAGTCTTGGCTTCATCCTGTTTCCATGGTTATTTCTGATACCAAAATATGTAAGTTAGGGGGCAGTGGCGCTCCCTGGAGAGGCTCGTGTAGAAGGGACGATTTGGCAACCCAGCTATGCAGGGCAGGACCAGAAGCTTTTCCTCCCTGAAGGCGACGGTTGCATCCATGTACTAGTCCTTCGGGTGATGAGGTTGTGGCAAAACCCCCCAGTGTTCACATCGGAGAAACTACTGCCGCGGCCAGTGGGTTACCCTGCGCCCCGTAGGCACGCCGAGGGCAGACAGCAAGATACTGGTGGTTAATGCTGGAGATGAAAAAAAATGTCTCCAGCCCAAGCTTCCTCTTCTAAAGTCATTTCTGGGTTTTTCCACTGTTTTTCTATTTTTAGCTTGGATAAAAAGGCTTATGTGATGACACTCTGTGTTTGTGCGTCTCTATCTGACCTTCCTCTCATAACTTTTGAACTCATGGACCAGTTTCAACCAGATTTGATGGAGGAATAGAAATCACAAAGATAGGATATTCCTGCAATTTCTATGTTAAATAAGCAGCCAGGTAGAGGAGAGAGACGTCAGAGAACCCACACAGGAAAGAGCCATTCTGAATACTTTAACTGCAGGAAAAGTTTAGATCACGGTTAATGCTTTATTAGACATAAAAATCCGCCCATCATTCAAGTTGTCTTTCCCAGATGAAGTACATATCCTGTGTGTAATAAAAGGTAATTCTGATTGAGCTCTTTCCGGTGCTAAGGGCATTCATAAAGTCTTCTCTCACAAGCACATGCTGCAGCTCTAGCCTAACCGAGTTTAAAAAAAGAAAATCAGCTACAAGATGCAAATTCACTTGAAACCAGGATCTGCTTCTTCTGATGCTGATAGACATGGATACTTGCTTAAAGTTAGTTACACAGCTGTTCTATGGCAGTCTCAAAAATATCCATATAGATTTCCATTTAACCTGCCACATGTATTAATATCTGCATTCACGAGAGGAAAAATTTGTACTTCAGGACCAGATCACATAAGAAATCGATGTCAGAGCAATGGAGACAGTTCATATCAAACAAGTCCGCTGTCTTACCTGGAAGACCATTTCTCCTGCAGCATGACGCTGTTTTCCAAGGATAGAGAAAGGTGGAGCTACCTAATATTACACTGTATTTTACCTCAGAAAGGAAAAACTAGAGCAGAGTGAGACTGATAGTTTTGATTTGCCTGGAGTCTACAGGTGATCTGACTGAAACATTTCCAAGTCATCAGCAAGGCCGGAAGGATCCCAGCCACATCCACCCAGATGAAGCTACTGCGACACTACCAATAGGGAAAAAGCTTATATAAAAAGAACTTACTTGCCTTTTTTGCAAAAAAGAAGAAAAATTTGAACCAGCAGAAATCAGTAGAAGTTAAAACAGAAGCTGTAAATACTGATTTTTTATCCACTCTATTTAGAGAACAAAGAGAACTTTGTGATGAGCTGTTGGAGATTGCTTGGACCACTAAATAGGTGGCTCTTGAACGTTTTGCCAGAAGCCCCATTTCTGCAGAAGCGATGGGGTTTGCCCCTTGCTTCCTTCAAGCCAGCCAGAAATCAGGTTCGTTTTGCCCATGGCTGGGGGAGCCGTGGGCTCCAGCACAGCTCAGAGGGCAGGAGGATTTGGCGTTCAGCTGCAATCCCCGGCATCTCTCTCTCTCCCTAGAGCATGAACTGCACAGCTTCCCAGGGTGATGTCGGCTCAAGAGGGATGCTGGGCTCCAGAAAAGCTCTCCTACCCCCAAAACTGTATTTCTTGTGAAGGACCCATCACACAACTTTGTCATCCTGAAGCCAGGTAACCCTTATCCCTCTGTAAGTGGGCACAGCGACACGAACCTTGAAGGGGATCATCTCTCAAGTATTGGCTATTATTTCCAGGAACATAACAAGCTAGATATGGGTCACTCCAGATCCTGCAAAAGGACTTTCTGGCTGTATCTGTAACGGGAAGTTAAGAGTAGCAGTAACTATGCCAAAGCCAAAGTATTTGCTGCTGAAGTGGACTATTCATCCACATCTGTCTAGCCTGTTGAGACACGGCTTGGAGTTGTACTAAAGCGTGCTCAGATGTGGCCTCTTTCCATGTGTCAAGAGGATGGGTGGGAGGCGAGACTGGAGTTGGGAAGAGCCATGAACCTCAGCCTTGTGATGACACTGGATTTCTTGCGCTGAGAAAGCCTGAAATATCTAACGTGTGTGCATGCAGAACAGAGCAACTCCGTCTTGCTTCGTATCAGAATTTGGGGAAACCACAAAATGACAGAGAGAACGTGCCTTCCTCTGCGTGCACAGAGCGTGTGGGACAGCCGCTAATGACCCTGGTGTGAATGTGGGACATGCTGTGTTTCAGCACGGCTGGGGAGGCTATCATAACTGACAGATCCTAACAAGAAACGTCTTTAAAAAAAATCAGAACAATTTTCTGCATTTCTGGGAGTCTTTTATTGCAAACACTCTTTTTTTTTTTCCCCCTTTTGTTGCAAACCTGCAGTTAGAAGAGGCATCACACACGGACTGTCGGTATTTCATCCCCCATGGGACGGAAATACCCGAATGCTTTCCAGTAACAATAAAACCTCAAGTGCCATTATGGTTGACTACAATGTGGGACACAGTAACAATACCAATATTAATTTTTCTTAAATGAAAGCGAATAGCTATATTCTTAAGGGCACAACTCCCATTTATGAGTTATTTTTGAGCAAACAAAAGGCTCACTCTCTAAGCCAAAAATAGTGGATATTTTTTCACTCTTAACATAAATACAATCTTTTATTAATGTGGCACTTAATGTATCACGAAGCAAAGCACTCGAATCCAGGTTTCAGCATCAGAGGCCAACGTACTTACCTGAACTTGGGACTCTAAGACTTCATATTACTGCTTTTCGCAGTGACCATTCCCACTGCGTGGTCATCTCTGTGGTCAACCTGTTGGGGTGGTCCATGGTTGGGTTGCAGCCAATGCTGAGTGGCACATTCCTGAGCTGAAGAAGGAGGGCTGGCCGGGACTGTCCCCTGGAGGCACTGGGGTGCAGCTGCCCCATGTCAGATGTCTTCTAGTGTTTGGGGTTTTTTTGCTTATCAAGAATTATTGTTGTCTAACTTCCATCCCTGGAGGTATTTAAAAGAAGGGTAGACATAGTGCCTAGAGATACGGTTTAGTGATGGTTTTTGTCAGAGTTAGGTTGATGGTTGGACTGGGTGATCTGAAAGGTCCCTTCCAACCTAGGCGATTCTATGATTCTATGATTCAATCTGAAGTTATTCCCTATCAGAGACCCAGGTTTCATGATGTGCAAGTTGTGTGGCAATCCAGCTGGCCAGAATGATTTGAACTGTGATGCATTTTAAAATTCTGCAGACCCACTTCAGTAGTCAATTCTACCTTTTGAAGTGCTTGTCCCAAACACCAGTTTTCTTTTTGCTGCTGATTTCTTGCTAAAAGACACTTCAGGTGGTGTGAATTAGCATAGCTCCAAAGAGATTTGGTCTCCAGAAGTACTGTTTTCTGCCTTCGCGGCCTCCATGAAATCAATAGCAAACCTCAAATGTATTTTAGTGAGAGAAGGAGCAAGCCCAACACCTCCCTCACCGGGGAACAGGAAAGCAGCTCTCAAAGAGCTTTGAGTTTTGCTTGCTGAGGTAAATTTGACATGAACTACTGAATAAGCAGAGTCCCATGACTAAAGGCATCCTGAAATGTGATAAGGGAGTCAGAAGAGAACTCACTGCTTTTCAAAAGAGCACACTGGAGCTACGCAAGCAGAAAATGTATTACTTGATAATGGATACGCTTTTTGGCAGGAATATCTAGTGAGTCCACAAGGTCATTTATGTTCTGCAATAGTTTTTTTATAATGAAGGGGGGGAAAAAAAGAGTAATTAGATCCCCATGCTTCAGGAAGGCAACAGATCCCTCTTTACTGGCAGATTTCAGATTCTTTTATCCTCCTGTGAGTCTCTAAAATCCTCACATTTCTTTTATATTAAGATTCTTCTCCTCATCCCTTCCTCCTTTTTTCTTACAGAACTTTTATCTGCTTTTGTCTGAGCTGAGCAACTTGATTTCATTTTTCGTACTACCGACAGCTGTGCGTGACACTCGCTGGTTTCGGAGTGCATGGAAAATGAGGACTCCATCCCACAGATTATCTGTGACACTCTCAAGAATTAAAGTAAACACTGTTTTGGTTCGCTCTTTCAAACAAAAGAAGAAATAGCAGCTGGTTTTGGCCACTTGAAGCAGAAGGGTTTTTGCACGATGTGATGGAATTTAAACACAAATGTTTTGGGCGGTGGTATGAAAGGGGCAGAGGAAATGGAGCCTGCCACCTTCCCCTGAGACGCATGCCCAGCCTCGTGTGTGCGGGCACAGGTCTGCCCTCAGAAGAGCTTCCCGTAGCAACAGTGCAAATCAGAGCTAGAAGCTAGGAACGTGATTGCATCCAAAGTCAGCACACGGGCTCTCCAAGGAGGGCCTTATCAGCCAAGTCCTCAAAAAATATCAATCAATCAATCAATCAGTCAATCAATCCATCAATCAGATAATCTCTCATTCTGCAGATCATAGTCCAGGCCCAGCCACTCTCTTCTGGCACCTTTCTACTGAGTGTGTGTCCAGCACGATGAGAATATACCTCTCTGTGAGGGTCCTGGGCTCCCGGGCGGGTGGCCCTGGCCCCCAGACCTCATGGACTTCTCTTCTTGTGAAACTGCCCGGCTTTTCTCGCTGCCGCCTGGGCGCCCAGGCTCCTCACAGGTAAGATGCTAACACGAATGGGTTTAAAAATAGAAGTGATCCTTTTTCGGGCAGCTGCTGGCACTTCTGCCTGCGCTCTGAGCAGAGAGTGAGCAGCACGGCACACACGCCTGAGTGGGATTTTTGTTAGATGTTAGATACTGGTCAGGTGCCAGTAGAAATGTTCTGGCTTTCTTTTCTCTCCAATATCCATGGATTTGCACAAATGCAAGCAAGAGCTTCCTGTGCCCTAACACAACTATTGTCAATTTTGATTGAACCCAAGTTT
Source organism: Dromas ardeola (assembly GCA_013398915.1). Classification (NCBI taxonomy): domain Eukaryota; kingdom Metazoa; phylum Chordata; class Aves; order Charadriiformes; family Dromadidae; genus Dromas; species Dromas ardeola. The sequence continues at coordinate 994,296 of VYZM01007323.1, forward strand.
TTTTCCAAGTTTAGGCAAAGACATCCAGAGCAATGTGACATCCAGCTCCAGATACTGAAAGCATGAAACCTGTGTTCACAGTAGTGTGGTGCTACCTTGGATTACCAGCTTGATGCAACACAGCTCTCCGAGTCGTTGACTTCCAGTTGGCACCAAAGGTAATGCTTACATTTCTCCTCCTCCTGCTTAACAAGAGTCTTCTTCTCGTGACCCTGTTTTCTGCCATAAGAAATGAAACACCTTTTTGTTGTCCCGGAGGAATCGCCCAGCAATGCACGTATTGGCCATTTCCATCTGCATTACCCCTGCCAGCTCACAGGGTAACGCACTCCGTCACGTCAGGCAGGTAGGGGACAGAGCCGCCAAACGCACCACAAAATATTGTGGCACATATTGTGCAAGTTCTTGGTAATTGCTGCATTTAGCTCTTCCTACAACAAAACCAAGGTGGATGACTTAGTGGTTAAAATACCATAACAGCAGCTCGGGAAGGGCAAGGCAAGGCTTCTATCAAGGACAAATACCACACGTACAAGAGCAGGAACAGCTCTTCTCAAAATTTGGCCCCAGGAAGACAAGACCAGCCAAGCTTGCTCATCCTGGGATGAAACCTCAAGTTTCAGGGCTGCTCTGAAGCGAGATACCCAGGCTCACCGGCTGCCCTTCCAGCATGGCAGGCAGGCACTAGCAGAGACTGAGTGCATTCATGCAGAAATTTAGCCTTACTTGCAAACAAACCTTTTCCTCTAGCTTTTCGCAAGCTTTGCCAGGTGCCCTCTGGAGAGGACTGTGCTGCTGGTGGGCAGCCGTGCTGCCCCTTGCCACCAGCCCATGTCAGGGGCTGAAGGAAGGGCTGGGATCATCCAAGGCGGCTGGAGACAGCCCAGGAGGCGAAGACGCAGCTTGTGGGTGCCATGTGGCAGTGGGCATGGTGGGAAGCCGATTTCTGTTTGCCATCGAGATGGTTTCGGAGGCAAAACGGAGCCATTAGAAAACTGCTGGTTCTAAGGATCCTGTGGATATGGGGTTAGTTCTGCCAAACGTCTGATGGAGACCAGCCTCGCTGGTTGCCTGCCAGCGATGAGCAGAGCCAAGGACGGCTGCTGTGCAGCCTCCGGCTCCTCTGCGGGGGGATCGGGCATCTCCCTGCGCCAGGAGCACTCTTCCTCCCGGCTCACTGCCCAAAGGGAGCTGGAGAGCCAAACACAGCAAGACAGTGACAACGTGGAAGAAGATCAGTTTGGAATCTCCTACCATGAGCAATGTGACTCCTGATTGGAAATATTATTAAAAAGTATCTCTAGACATGACTTTTAGCATGAGGCAGTTTGCTTTTCTGCTGGGCTCCAAGGAAACAAGCTGAAGCTTGGCAACAGATCCCCGGTGTGGCCATGCCCCTCCAGGCTGACGGCTGTGCCCAGGCTGGAGCCCGGCTGCTTGGGATGCTGCCCTGCTGCCTCCGCTCCCCTTGGGAAACCCAGCGCTGCTTCAGTGCATGTAGCTGCGGCATGAATTTTGTCAGAAGCATTACAGAGCCCTGTTTATCCCCTTCTTCCAGATCAGATCCTGGAGGTCTTCCCACACCTCAGCTGTCTGGGGTAGATGAGAGGTGTCACCGGCATCTCCTGGCACCAGCAGGATGCGGCTCCCAGGCCCTGCAGAGAACGTGGCCGTGCCTGAGGCTGTCCCTTTGCTCCGACCACGATTTCTGCTTCTCGTGGGTCTCCCGCAAGTCAGGTACCCACAGCTGGTTGTGGAAAATATCGAGCCCCCCCCAGTTTCCTCTGCACTTCCGCAAGCCACATTCCCAAAGTGCAAAATTGCCATTGTGCTGTGAAATCAACGAAAGCCAAGAGTTTTGGCAGTGATTTCCTGGGGACAGCAGGATTTCACCCCAGTTCCCCCAGTGACTGAAGGACACCCGTGGCCCAGCCAGAGGCAGAACAGAGATCTCGGCCCCATCCAGTGCCTCCGCAAGAGGCCCGTTGTGGCATTGAGCCGTTACCTCCGTGTCACCCTCCCACTGGGCCAGCCCTGCGCTCCGCATCGTCTGTAGCCACCTCCTTCCTGACCGATCCCCGTCCCGCGCCTGCTCCCTGCCTGCTCCCTCCTCTTCCTCCCAGCACAGCATTTCCATCTGGGCTTGCCCCGCTTTCCCCTTCCCTTTGTTAGAAAGCTGTCACTTAATTTGTCATTATTTACCCTTTTTATTTTCCATACATAAATGCTGTTCTTCTTTTTTTTTTTTTCCGAGCCTTGGTGCCGCATCTTTCCTTTATTTCCATTTCCTTGGTTTTGCCTTGGACAGTTTGGGTTTTGATTCATTTTTGTTTTTCTTTGAATTTGATTTCAGTTTTCTGGGATCAAATTGCCACCCTGTGTAAATTAAGCGATAATGCCAAAGCGATCACGTACCTCATCATCTTCCTCAGCTTTTTTGCAGAGTGACGAGCAAAGCTGAGACAGAGGGGAGCCTAAACTTGCTTTTATTTACCAAGCTCTCGCCTAGTGTCTGCATTCACTAAGGCAAGCCCGACACTACAAATGTTGCTGACCACACATATCATGGAGTATATTTTTTTATATATATATATATTTTTTTATATATATATCGGCATGTAAATAAAAGCCTGTTGCATAGATATAGTTGTACCAGTAAAAGCGTATTTTTGCCAATATGTCTTAGTTCTCCACTGGAAGAATAGTGTTGTTTGTTAAAAAGATGCAGTTTTGCCGGTATAAACCATGTCCCGTCACTGAATGTTTTGCCAGTGTTGTCTAATTCACAGTCAAAAAGCTACACTTAGCATTTTATCTGCTAGCGGCGTGAGTGAAGGCACGAGCAAAAAAGAAAGGCAATCTGCAGCTACTTCATTCGGACTGGGCTGTGATGGTCATGTTGAAAGCAGTAACGTAGCGGTATTAGCAGTATTAGGCTATGTTCAACCTCCGAGCACGTACGCTTGGCTTGCTGTGCACAAGGGAAGAGTTGCGAAGCCTTCTCCAGAGGCTGGCAGATGGGCTCTTGGTGCTCAGCTGGACCTGCTGCTCCCCGGCCTCCCCTCGGTCCATGCCCCCAGCACCCACGCGAGTCAGGTGAGACAAGGGTGTTTGCAATCCTGTGAAGAGGAGGGACAAGAAAGTGGTTGCGAGTGTCATCTTGACTTCCGCACGGGCTCAGAAGAAAGATATTTCAGGGCCCAATCCCTTAGGAGGAAAAATTTGACGCTGGTGCTTACAAGTGTCAGGGGCTGCGGGCAAAAGGCTCAGTGCAGCACCTTTCATTGATTTCAGACGGATGGCAAGCTAAATGGCTCCTCCTGGGTGTCACTCTTTCTCTCACCTTCTTTGCACCCCTCTCTGCTCAGATACAGACTGCTAATTACTGCCTGGAAGCGAACGTTTTCCTCCTTCAGCCATAACTCTTGGTCAGATGTCTACAGAAAACGATTTTTACAAGTTTGCACCGTTTTCCTCTTCTGCGTGGTATCGTTTTACGAAGAAACACAGCACCTGGCGCAGAAGGTAAAACCCTGCAGTGGTACCAACGTGACACGCAGCGTAACCACTAACCCTGCCAGCCACCGTGGGCTCAATTCATTCCTGCTGTAACTTCGGTGACCTCCTTGGAATTACTCGGGGAGGAAATCCGACGCTTACAGCCACATAACTAATTGGCTGTTCGTGAAGATGTGTTACTAATTACAATTACTGAATGTTAACGGCACTACAGAAATATTGAGCGGGCCCTATATACAAAAATATTTTTGTAGCAGCTAAGGTCATAAATGAAACGCACTAATTTCAATTTAAAAGCAGAAGCCAAGGGTCTGTAGGTTTGCCGAGGGGCCTCGTGCGGTCTAACCCAAATCAGGTAGGGGCTGCTGGCACTTGGAAAATAACAGATGAAGAAGAAAGGTAATTGCTGGTCCTGACCTGTCAGAGCCGCTCCTTTGTGCACCAAGTCCAACCTCCCCTTACACTTCCAAGTTATCTACAGGAAAATTTCTTCCAAGCTAAACAAAATCAGAGGCTTTTAGGAACTTAGAAACGTCTGCTTAGTTTCAGCGTCGATAAGCCCCTGCTCCAACTCATTCTTAATGTATCAAAATTAAATGTTTTAAACATATTTATCTAGTTGCTATGGCTTCGCCTGGTGCGTCAGACACTTTATCCATCAAATATGACAATTGAATAATATTTTTAGTTTTAGATATGGATCACAGATCCTTCTCATCATACTATTCCCTTCCCCCCCCTTTTCCGAGTTTTGAACTCACTGGAAAATCTGTTCCATAGTACGGTGGGTAAATGAATTGCAGTCACAGATGGCCTCTGGAGATTTCATACATGCTGCAATTCATTTGTTCAGGGATGAAAAAAAAAAAGAGACCCTTGTCTTGTGAGGGTATTATCAGAGACAGCAGATCAGACACTGTAATGCTGCCTTGCACTCTGGATTCGACCCATTTCCTAAGCTTTTATGACTCGGCATTTACTATTCCTGGATTTGGAATTTTTTAAGTGGAACGTCAAAATCCACAATGAAAATGATTTGAGTGCAAGGAACCGCGGCAGTTACAATTTATTTTTACAATCCTGAGTGAAGCTATCGTGTGCTATTGCAGAGAGATGCTGAAGGACGGCAATCTTCCGCTCTGGCAATAGCAATTCAGCTGTAATTAGCAAAAAGAACTTAATTCACAGATGAATGTTGAGACTTAGTTAAACCTTGCAGCGGGCCCTGAGGTCCTTGGGAGGACAATGCTAGGAAAATAAGAAAGGTAATATAGAAAGCAGTATATGATTTTCCTGCTTGGGTGCCTTGTTCAGCATAAGTCATAAAGCCTATTTTCAGGGAAGTGTTGACTCGCTCTTGCCTCTGAGTTCAGGCCAGCGGTTACGGGAGGAAGAGATGGGGCGACTGATGGATGAACCATGGGGGACAAATCCATCCTGCAATGACTGCCGAGGGCTCCTCGCCAGAGTGCATCGGTTTCTGTTTGTGCAATGATATCAAAAAAAGACCATGGCGATTTAACTATCCGCACCAACACACCGTCACCCCGTTGCAGGCCCAGGCCGCAGCAGGCCGAGGGAGCGGATATTTACCTTTTCTCAACATTTAGCCCTTTCTGAGTGACATTTCACACTTTCTGATGAGGCCTCACGGCTAACACAGCCTGGCGGGCGCCCTGATGAAGGTGTTTGTCCAAAGGCCACATCAACTGTCCGAGCAGAGAAGTATCACCCGAGAGGCCCCGCTCTGTGCCGGGCCTTGCTGGGGATGGGAAGGAAACCTCCCCAAACCTTCAGCCGCCATTTCCACAGGAGGGGAGGACGCCTGCTCCCCCCGCGGCCTCTTCTCCCCTGGGTGAAGGTCCTTGCTGGAGGTGGGCCACCCGCCCTACGCCGGGACATGCCCGCGGGGAAGCCTTC
>VYZM01007323.1:1000233-1026145 GCA_013398915.1 Dromas ardeola
GAAATGTCCATCGAGGAACGTTAAACAAAAAAACAGATTAGTTCTGCTCTTATTTGTTTGTAAAACAAAAAGCATGAAATATTTAGCAGCATTGTAATGCGAACCAGATGGGAATAATGCCGGCTTTCAAGGCCGCTGGTAAGCAGCTCCCTTTCATGCTGCTGCAGCAGCGGGACGAGGCAGGCAGCCCATTAGGACAATTTATGAACTGGACTTCCACAGAGGGAGTTCTAGCGAGAGGTCCACGGCTCATACGGAGCAACCCCGATAACATCTGTTAGGGTTATTCATTGAAGAGGATTATATTACAATCCCTCTTAATACCACGAGTGCTACGGTAAAACCGGATGAGCCTTCAGTTTCATTTGCCCCAGCAATATGTGTTTATCAGAGCGGGTTTTTTCTGCAGTTGGAAACCGAGGTTGCATTCACGGTATGTCAAAGAATGAAATTTAGAAAGCTTGAAATATTAACCTAGAAGAAAACCTCAGTCCCTGCTTTTAATCTCTCATGGCCATAGACTCAGCTTCTACGTGCAGCATCAACACACCATCGGCCCTTTTCCATGGAAAGCCGCTCCCCGGGAACTCGCCAGGGCTGAGATTGATTTTATTTAAATAGTTCTCACTCACTAACCTTCCTCCATCCTTTAAGACTTTGCTAATGATGTATTTTTTTTCCCTTAATTTACCTAAGCGTATAATGAACACTTACATCCGAAATGACCTCATTATACCGGCGAGGACTTTTGTGTGGATACGATTTAGTGCACGGGCGTACGGCAGAGGAGAGCTCTCCAAATGGAGGGGTTTTAAGCATTCTGTAAAATCCCTTTTGACTACAAGCCAGATTCTTACTGCTGTAAACTGACTTATTTCCAGCAGCTTCAATGAAGCTACACTGATTTACTCCGCTTGAGGGTCTTACCCTATTATTTTTATTTATTGAACTTGCCACCTTTTGCTGCTACAACCTAAACAGATACTTCCATCCTCCAGCAGCAGGGCTGCTATCTAAAACAGGTGTTTCTCCAGTAATATATGGCTTAAGAGATTTATAACCGCCCAGAGTATTTCACTGTCCTCTAAAAGTGTTAATAATAATTCTCATAGACCGTCTCAGCTCCCGCTGATCAGCTGTAGAGTTGTTTGCAGCCTGAACCTGGTCAACAAAATATTAATTCACCCTCCGAGCGTGAGCTGTTCTATCTATTCCTAGGCACTTTTCTCGTCCCTGCTGGAAAAGAGTTTTTCCTGCTTTAATGTGTAGCATCTGTGACAAAATCAAGTCCCAATTTGTTCTGCAAGTTCCAGAAGAACAGGCCTGATATACAGAAAGAAGCCTACTTTCTGGCTCCACAAAAAATGAACTGCAAGATGAAAAAATGCATTGCAAAAGAAAATAAAATAGTAACAGAAATTCCTTGTGTGCACTGATTGTAGCCCTTAAGGGAATGTAACTGTCCCACCATGGTAGCCTGCTGTTCCTACAGCCCTGGACTTGTTTTAGCCCATTCTCTTCTGGGAGGCATTCCAGCTGCTGCTCTGATCTTGGCACAGCTATGATCGGCTGAAGGGTTTGCATTTGTACTTTTGGGGCTTAGTGGGAGACAGCTCATAGGGAGGCACAGGACCACATGGTCCAAATAGCTGAGAGAAGTCAAAGGCCTGGATAAAGCTCAGTGTGTTCATAAAAGCAACAGGGAACCTAGCCCACAGGTTCACCAAGAAATTGTAGTGGTTTTCCACTCCTCCAGAAGTAACTGCCTGTGGAGCCCTTTGATGTCAGAGATCCTGGCAGACTCGGTCTCATAAAGATTCCGGAAAGAAACCAGCAATTACCTGGATGCTAATGAGAACTGCGCATCCGCATATACGTGCTGCAGTGATTACTCTTCAGAGAAGTAGTGGTTAGACTAATACACTGCTCCCTCACTACATGTGATTGGTGTTAACTTCAAATCTGAGGTCCTCAAAACATTCCCCTTTGACTTAGCAGGTTTGGGATTGAGGGCAACCCCACAGAGAGAGAGCTGTCAGAGGCCAACACCGTAAGAAATCATACCGAATCGTAGTATGATTTAGCAAATGCACATTTTCTTTGGCTCCGGTAGAATTCTATTCAAACAACTGCATGGTCTTACAGAAAGGCTGACGTTTTCTACTAAATCTTACAGGGCTAAAGTGAAGCAAGTGCATTCAGCACAACCTTCTTCCAGTGGTCCGTGAGCAATGAGGCAGGCAACGGCAAATTTTATCCTTGCTTCACTTCTTCTGGGTGTTTCTAGGTCAGCCCAAATACTCTGACGGTAAGAAATAAGCACAGCAAAAATGTGAAAGCACCCCCCAGAATAATTTAAAAAGTCCTTAAAAAGAAATACCTATGTATTTATTTACTGCATTACAACTGCAACATCAAATACAACTATATTTTCATTACAAAAAAAGGACACATGCAATAAAATACTCTGCTTTTATAATCTGATTCAACACAGTTAAGTGGTAAAAGTGGAGCATCACAAAACAGTCACAAGGGTAGGGCTTGGAGTGATGAATTTCCAGTCTCTTTATCCTACTTGCAAACAGCAAAGCCACATCATATTTTATTTCTCATCGAGGGATAAACTTTCGGAATAATGTGGCCTGATCACAGAAGGTCCCAGCTGCCCGTAAATCCCAGATGAGTCTTGCAGAATCAGGTTTTTTTTTACTTGAGAAAATATTATGCTTCTGACAAGGTTGAGGAATAGACAGTATTTTCCAGGCAGAGAGCGGAAATCCTTCCGTGTTACACCACGACCAAGGTACAAACCAAGGGCCTCTGCTTCACAGGTGCGCAGAAGCCAAGGCTGTGAGTGACTTTAACTATTGTTCTGAAGAATGAAATCAGGCCATTTTCTGCAATATTTCACTGCAACTTTCTGTTATGTTCCTCTGCGCAGCGGGCTTCAATCGATCTAATCTGGCATTTCAGCTATGGAATAAATCCACAGGACACAGGAGGAGTCCACAGCATAGAAGAGAACACAAAATGTTGTCCTGAAATACACAAAATGTAACCTCTTCCCCAGTTAAAAGGCCTCATTCTTCATTACAAAAGGGTGTTATTCTGTCACTGCTATTCACACATCATAGGCTCTTATTTTTAATATTTCCCGTGAAATTTCATGGGAGCACTTGTGAAATAAGGCCCTAAACAGTGTGAATACACTATAGAGTCAGGCCCTGAAATGGCACCATTTCTAGGGTAAATTCTCCTGATTTCAGTCGAGACTTTTTAGGAAGTGTCACGTAACACTGTCCAAACACTGTCGAAACAATGACCTGATTTCTTTCCGTACATCTTGCGTGGCGTAACACTAAGGATGACTTAGCTCTAACAATTTAAATCAAAACTGAAGTCAGTCTTTTTATGCAGCTGCATTTTCATACAGTTTCATAGAGTCAGTACACAGAAGCTTACAGCTTTTTGAGATAATTCTAGCAAACAGAAGGATATATATGAAAACAAAGTTTCAAAACTACATGGAAATCTGTAGAATAAAATATATATCTATATATAATTTCCCAACACAAGCAATTGGCAGTTTAGAAAAATATGATTGTTACAGTCTTTCTGAATCAATAATTGTAAAAAGAAAGGATTTAAAAAATAAGTTCAGCTTTTCAAAAAGCCACCTTTTTAATAAGAAAATAGAGTGGTCCGCATTTCCCTGAATAAGCCAGAAAGGTCAAGGAAAGGTCCAAGCAAGACAAGGAGTCTGACTTGGACTTGATATCAGCTGTGATAACATGCACATGTACAGAGACAGCTGCTTGGCTCCAGTATTGTTTACCTTAGAAACGAGCCTAATTTATCACAAATGTATTTAAAAATTATAAATAACATGACAAAAGTGGAACTGGTCCCTGCAAGGCAAATAATTATATGCACCCAAGCAAAAAGTGACATCAATCCAGTTATTTTCTTGTGACAGTTAAAAGGTATTTTGGACCCAACTGTTACATTGACCAGCACATGTATAAGCAAAGATTATTATTACAGACCCCGCTATCAGCTACTTTACATAAACAAGAAGAGATGTTCATGCTGTAATTGCCTCTAATGTTTTTGTTCTACTTGAATATTAACATTTACAAGAAGCTGAGGTGGAGACCTGCATGCAAGCCAGGATTTCAACACGCAAAACGCACAGGGTTCACGGGAAGGTTTTTATCCTCCCCATTAGGGACATTTGGAAGTGGATAGGAGCTCTGAAGAATTTTAAAACCATTCACAATATGAGTTTCTCTTGTGAACAGCCTTAGGTTTCCTCTCTGCCCAGAGACGGGTGATCTAACATGGGACATACTGGTGAAATTTAGATCCGCATCAATAAACTTCTCATTCAGGAGGATTTGCATTTTAGTTCCGGGTAACTTCTAACGGAAGGTGGCAAAACATACCTCAATATTTGCTCATTTTTAAATTAAAAGCAGAGAACAGCTTGATTGCAGAAACTTCACTCCAGGCTGCTCTTAGTAACTTTTTAATATATAAATTAGAACTTATTAATTCTGTTCAATGAGAGAGTAAATCCTTTCATTTTGTTGTAATTTTTGTGAAATGTATGGGCTATTTACTCACCCTACATGGGAGTTCTAGCACAGCTCTTTAAACTTTCTTCTAGCTTGAAACTAAACAAAAGCACAAAAACGGATGGAAGCAAGATTGATGGAGTGATGCTGAAGGGACCCAAGATAGTTTATAATCCAGCCTTGTTAATTAAATTGGGCCTGAGACAGCCAGCTGCTTTGAGAAGTGAGGACAGGTCCCCCGTAGAAGCACTGTGCATGGGTTATATTGCTAGTAAACAACAACGCAGCTTCTGGGTCTCCTACCACTTTTCAGTGTCAATGGAGTGTTACGTCTTACAAAAGGCAATGACAGAAAAATGCAGCACCCTCATTATTGCTCGTGTTATTGCTTCACAGTGGTCCAGTACACCCAAGTAAACAAAAGAGAAGAAGGTATGTTGCTGGAAGGGAAGCTCTGAGGCAGGGCAGGTGGAGCGTGCCCTCCTGGAATCACCCGATAAACTCAATTAAAAGGAAAAAAAAAATGGACAAAGTGACACTAATCAAAAGGAATACATCTGCTGAGACAAAAACGACAGTCAGGGTCTTGGAGCAAGACAAAGATGTGTCTTTCGCCTCCTAGTCAAGCACGTGTACAAAACGGAGGTTGGGGTTTGAGGACAGACACACAGGTAGTCCATGCAGCATCCAAATACCTTCAGGAACAGCCAGTGCTCAGGCAGTGACTCCCAGGTTAAACACTTACAGGGGCCAATCTGGGAAGGTGATGGGAAAATCATCTTGGGTGCTTTTTTGCTTTAGAGACCAAAGCCTTAACTCAAAGCTTATTAAAGCTCATTAAAGCTCGTTCAAACACATACCTCTAAACTCTTCCAGCTTCCCTTTAAGACACAGTTTCTCTTAAAAGCTGCACTTGAAAGTTACATTGAAGTGGAATGTCACCTTTCTTTAAGCAAAACAATAATTACACTCCCCATTACATATATACACATACATATATTTCATGGCAATGGAAAGTACTGTACAGAGGCGTTCATTCATATCTGTAGTGAAACCAAGTCTGTGGTGTTCAATGCTTATTGGATTTGACAAAAGAAATAATTTGATTTTGAAGGCGGGGAAAAATAACAGCTCCTACCCCTGAATTCTAGCTGGAGGCCTCCCGGCAAAGCGCTGGTGAGGGCGGGTGGCACCGCAGCCTGCCTTCAGTTTCCAGCCTCTCCAACTTCACCTCTCCCTTTCAACATACAGCTTTTGACGGAGCAAAAAGGAGCTAAAATAAATGGTTTGCTAGAGGGCCTGATAAATGAGTTGTGAAATCACGTTGTTAAAAATGACCATTTTCTTTTTCTTTCTTTTTTTTTTCCCCCAGCTCAAAAAGAAGTCCTGGCTTATTCGGGTGTATAACAGCGACATTCAAACGCTCCCAGCAGCTCAAGGGCACGCAACCTGGAGCACACAGCCCCGGGCCCCGCAGCACACAGGAGCACCTACACGGGCCATGCGAGGATAATAGAGCTGAGACTGAAACACCGGCCCTCCTCGCTGATTAAAGGGCAATTTTCTGCATGCAGTAATTGGATTACCCATCAAAACCTGCTCAGAGAGAAGAAAAGGGCCTGGGCAGGCTATGAGCAATGCTTATGGCAAGGCTTTCATTATTAATAATTGTTAAGTGACACCCTTGCACTCCCATCTGCAGATGTGCATATTAAGGGCAGTCCCTGAGCCAACGCGGAAGGCAGATGAGGGCAGGACATGGGCAGGAGACTCGGAAGAGACTGCTGGCAAGGACCAGAGTCCCCTCAGATAGTGATGAAGGCTGTTTTGACGCAGGGGGCAGCAGAAACAGGCAGAGCATGTGCAGGAGGAACTGCAACAGGGGAAAAATGTACTGAATTTCAATTTATTGAAACAGGACTAGATTTTTTGCTCTATGTATGGAGGAAGAACTGGCACTGGAAACAGTTAAGAGGAAGGTGACAGAAATGATCAAGGGTGTGGAAGAGTTATAGCATGAAAAGACGCAGAAAAGACTGGGACGATTTACTTTAGGAAGGAGACAAAGCCGAGTCTCCCCTGCTCTGATAAAAGAAGGAAAGACAAAGAATGGTCTGGAGAGGGTAGTGCAGGTCTTTCTCCTTCCTTGGATTCAACACATGGGGCCAAAGAAGGAAAATCAAACAACCTCCACCCCCCAAACCACATTCAAAACCAATTCAGGGGAATACCTTTTTCACACACCTCGTGAGAAGCATGTGGAACTCCCTGCTGTGAACGGCTCTGAAGCCAGAAAGCCCCTAGCATTCACGAAGGCACTGAACAGGCTCACCCCCAAAATCCAGAAGACTAAAGGCAATGCTTGGCATTTACTTGCAAAGGAGCAGAAAACCTCCTACTTCAGTTCTATAATGAACCTCTAATTCCTAAGGACTGAAGAGAGACCTTCATGACTGTCTCTCTATCCACGACAGCATTTCCTGCATCTTTTCCTGGAGCATCAGCGCCTACCACCTACCATTAATCTGTCACTGAGGGCTTTGATTTAGCAGTTTCTTCTGTATTTAATGGAAAGAAAAAAAACACTCCCAAGGCTCAGCTCTCAGCAAGAGTGAATCACCCTGAGGGGAGCTTCCTTCCACAGTCAGTGATGTGAAACCGCACATTGCTGATGGCCACTGTCAAAACTGTGTCTGGCAGAGCAGGACGGCCAACCCTCCCTCCTGTGCCATCGGTCCTGGGTTGCTCTCATTCTGCCAAACCTCCACGTATATCTCTTGCATCGAGATATCAGGCTGCCTTTTGAAGACCTAACATCTCCTGCTGCATCCACTGGGATGTTGCACCTTCACTGGCACACCTTCATCTCGCCCACGGTTTACGAGGAGGAGGGTGGATAGATCACAGCGATCAAGGAGCTAAAATCCGGCACTTGCTGAAGTAGGTTAGGTAACAGAGGTGCCATTTAGGCTACGGCTTGAATTGGTATATTCCTGATAGATATTCCTTTTCTTTCCACATCTACTGATAACTCTCTGGTAGACACATATTCACATTTTAAATTGGATAGACAAGAGATAATAGAAAAAATCAACGGTATGGCAGATTATTCCACCCTGCTTTATGCTTTTTTTTTTAAAAGGCTACATTCAAGAATTTATTTATTTGTTTTTTTATCATTGAGCGAGTGCAAAATGAACCCACAATTCTTAAACATACGTGTGCAAATCAAAAAGCCTTGTGCCTAAAACTTTCCACACAGTTACCCAACACCTACGACTAAGCTGTTTATAATCCAGTTTTACCAATAGATAATTATGTTTAAATATGGCAAAAATAATAAGATTCTGAATGAATCATGAATCTCTGTACCAGCAATATTATCTTTAGTATTTTAATAAACTGGTGTCTGAGAGTTGCCAACCGCTGACAGATAGATTAATGCAATAAACTTGTAATGGCTCAGAGCAGGTCAATGATCTGAGAACTACTAAGAATATCCTCGACAGCCCCCAGCGACTCTGGAAGAAGCTGATATAGTTCCTTGGGTAAGGGTCTGTTTTCAGCTGCAGACTAGCAACTGATACTGTCCAACGGCTAGTAAAGTCTCCAAAAGCAGTTCTTACAGCCAGCTGGGTACATAACCTATGACCTGAAAGACACCTCTGATGCCTGGCAAAGATATGTTTATTGGGGTATTTATACCAGCATTTCTTGAAAGGAAAAACTATTTCTCCAGTTTACTAGGGTGGATAATTTAATTTCAGTCTGTAATCTTCAGTTATTCTAAAAGGTTTTGTTTGCTCTGGGAATCTCTGCCATACAGTGGCTTTATTTTTTCTGGAGAAAAGAAGACAATGTACCCTCTTGTCAACACAAGTTAAAATAATTCCTGTATATGAACTCAGCCTTCAAATCTCTTCAGTGCTAATGAGATGTGTATGCACACATATCAAAGTAAAACATTTCCTGTTTAATACTGAAGAGGAGATCAGATGGAGCAAACTCCTGAGGTCCTAGAGCAACTGAAGAGAAAATACGATTCTGTCTGATGTGCAGAGATTACCATCTGCCTGTCTAGTGATGGACATTTTTTGGAGACCTTTCTTCTCTCCCAGGTCTTCAGCTGTCCCAATGAAAAGGATTAAGGAGTAGCGGAAAGCCATTCTAAAAATCTCTCCAAATTACTCAGTGATCATTAGGCGGTTTTATTAGTTAGGCTAGTAGCTTTCTTTTCAGCTGCAAATGTTTTAGTTTAGTAAATATCTCACTCAGGGCAAATAAGCTAGTATTTGGTAGAAAACATGACTGCTCTGGAGATTTTGTACTAACAGGGGAATACAATGTTTTAAATGTGTGTGCATAGAACTGAACACGTTTTTCATACAGAGACTTCTGGAGAGGGCATATGTAAATCATATGTAATACAATCTAAATTGCTAGCCTGAATCGGAGAAAGGGCTATTAATAGACACGTGGCGCAATAGCAATTTTCTACCTCACTGTATTGCAGTCATGGAAAATTCTGTTAAAAGCATCTGGCTACAGAATCAATTACAATTTATAAATTAGGCTTGCTTTCACTCCAAAGGTTGGGTTTGAAGTGTGCCTTTGGGCTGCGCAGAATTCTTACTTTAACGCACGGGCACTGGAGTGCAGGATTTTGCCTTCAACGCTGAAGGGTCATTAACGTGGTCAATCAAATACTGGTCCAACAGTGCAGGCAAAAGAGCTCAGAGACACGTGCGAGAGCTCTGCTCTGTGAACAGGCTGGGCATCTGCATGCAGTACAGGCTACATAGCCTGAGCCAGCTGCACAAATAATTGACAAGCTCAAATATATTCAGCCTATTTTAGAAGGTTTTAGCTCCCTTTGACAGTGGTTGGATCTGGATTAGAGTCAAGTAGTGCAAAGCCCTCAGTTGTGGACACTTATCTGTTTTGTGCATCCTAGGTTTTTATAGCTGAGCTACAACACAGCTCGGTTACATTTGGATCTCAGGTAAGTATGAGCTGGGGATTTTACGGGCACAAAAGCGAGGGGGTAACCCCCAAATCATGTGTGAGCAAAGATTCAGGCATGAAGAATAGTGCTCAAGATTTTAAGGACTGATTTGGAAATGGTATGATTTAGCTTGCGTTTTGAGGAATCTGAGCTATGTTCTGTTTCCTGGAAGTTGAACGGGGCAGTTGGTTTTCATTATTCCAATTACTGACATGATTAATATACACACACACTTCCAGGAATCGGTATCACAAACTTTTCGGAAAAAAACCCCAAGACAATAAAAAAGAAAGTAAATTTTGGATTTACATTTTGAGATTACTTTTGTGATTTTAGCAGGGCCTGTTGCGACAGGACAAGAGGTAACCGTTTTAAACTAAAAGAGGGAAGATTTAGACTAGATAGAAGGAAGAACTTTTTTACAGTGAGAGTGGTGAAACACTGGCCCAGGATGCCCAGAGAGGTGGGAGATGCCCCATCCCTGGAAACATTCCAGGTCAGGTTGGATGGGGCTCTGAGCAACCTGGTCTAGTTGAAGATGGCCCTGCCCTTTGCAGGGGGGATGACCTTTAAAGCTCCCTTCCAACCCAAACTATTCTATGATTCTATGATTTTTTTTAATGCTTTCTTTCTTAGAAAAATCTCACACCTGCATTGGACAGGTGAGATCAACGACATTATGGAAGAGTTAAATTGCTTTAAGTGAGATCAACGTCAAAGTCCTGTGCTTTGGATAGTTTCCATTGCAAAGAAGTAGAAAGATTCATCACTTGTGTGAGATATTTAGATTACTTAAGTTAATGAGAATGGATTTGCTGAGATTTAAAGCAAAAAATTCCAAGATTACAGACAGGGGACTTACAGAATAAACTGAATGCAAACCCAGCAGTGAAAATGTGTTTCTAATTTTTTTTTTTTTTAAACCTGCCACAACACTGAAACATCAAGGTGACGATGCAGTTGTTCTGTTATGGTCCTCCGTGTAGAATTTTTTTCCCCCAGTTGCACACTCCTGTGTTGTCAAATGCCTCTGTGAACCCATAAAAATCATCCAGAGTTTCCAGAAAGGCTGGGCAGAAAGAAATCTGATGTGAGATTTTGTGCTTTCGTAGGAAAAAAGCGCCTATCTCCCTACTGATTTTCACTTGTGCCTATACTATTCCTCATTATTTTTACTTTCTCACTGGCATTTTACTTTCATCACCTGAAACAGCTCAGCAAAACCCAGAGAAGTGCAACATACCTACGCCACAGAAAAGTGTGTGCACGAGTACATGTATCCACAGCCACATACAGCGGGTTTTGTTGCTGCCCCTCTTCCCCTACACTTCTTTTCTGCTGGCGCATTTAATTTGTAATGGAGATGTGTGTGATGATTAGCTCCTGGCTGCGCAGCCACAGGGGTTTCTTCCCTCAGGGCTGGCAGCAAGTTTTAGAGGAACACTGTGGGAACTGTGCATGGCTCTTGCACAGCTCATCAGAGGAGAGAAGGAGGTATGTCCTCTGCTGAAAGAACCGTTGCAAAGGAGGAATTAATTTGCCCGTTCTCTAATGAATTATAGCTCGTCTCCATCTGTCTCCTTCATGAAAGAACCCACAGGCCTTCCTTCGCTTCCCGTTTAGATGTGAATGTCTTATTGCTCAGCGTACACCCTCTCTCCTTGCCTTTCTGCTTTCAGCCCCCCCTCTGCCTGCTCTCTAGAGCTCTTCTGCTACCTCCTGTCGGTCAGGTTTTAATCCACATCAGTTCAGCTCCTCCTCATGCTGCCCACTCAGTCTACCTGAAAACATTCACCATCCCTGTTATTTCTCCTCTAATTTCCACTCTCCTTTTCAATTTTAGCAGAATTTTGGCATTTTTATCCAATGCTAGCAAATCCAGTGTAGTCGAAAGTATTATTAGGAACCGAGTGACAGAGTCCTGGCGGTGGAAGAGTCTCCTCAGAACACTGGTAGAGTCCCTGTTACTTGCCCCATTTACACCTTACTGAAGAAACGCCGTTTAATATGCAATAGTACCAATACTGCAGCAGGAAGAGGGAACCAAAAAGATTCAGAGATTTTTTCCTCCATAGAGCCTGTATTCTTGTCCTCTGTATTCATCGTGACTCCTTTTCTTAGGGTCTATAAATTGTTGGATGCCTGTCTTTATCTTTAGCCAGTCCTCTTTCACATCTGCCTGTTCTCCCTCATTCTGTGCCTATAATGAGCTCCTTGCTGCTACGCCTCCCTGTTCTACCCAAGTTTGCTTATTTAGCAAAACTTCCATGGTTTTGTTAAAGAAGTATGACTTCCTCCTTCAGTTTCTCAGCTACTACATAATTTACCTGCATAACACATTTAATATTATTTTGGAACTTACTTGAAAAACGCTGAATCACCATACTGATACCCAAAAGACAAGTTCCTCCTGCAACATAGCTAGGGTGGGAAAAATAACTGTTTCTTCTGTTAATTTTTTTTTCATGATTACTGTTGTGGCTAAAAACATGAGACAATAAGGGATATATCTCAGAATCGGCACAAAATTTTAGAAATTACCTTTTCTCTCAGGAGTCAATTAGGTAAAACACCTCTAAGAATGGTTTCACCACAGTAAAGTGAGAATTGCTTTTACATTAAAAGGCAGTGTTAAAATGTACATTCAGAAATTGGATAAATCAGGCATAAGGTTAGGTAAATAAATGACAAGTTGTCATCATCTTAGAGTTTAGACTATATAGAAATCGATGCTTGGCTGTCTTTGATACAATCAGTTTACATCAGTTTAACAAACCATTAATATAAAAACATCCTAGGAAGGAATCTTGTTTCCAGGGCTGTATTATTAAAATACTTCCAGACTGTATCACACTGTTCAGGCTTTATGATCCATTACGAAATGCTTCTTTATAAAGTAAAAAAACCCAACAAACCAAACCACAAAACCCCACAAACAAAAAAAACCTCACTGCTTTTCATAGACAAGATCACTGATACAAGGTTTTGTTCGGTGCTCACAAAGTTGTTGACCTGATTTTAAAATTTCACCTGCTATAGAGATACTAAAAATGATACGTTCCTTTTTTCCCAGCTTTCTTTCTACTGTATTCTACCTCTCCTGATTCAGGTGGGCTGGAGAACACAGTAATTGGAAAAGAAATCTGGTAAAAAATGAGAACAAGAAGAGGCCCACTCTCACTCCTACTGAAGTCAGTAGGAAAATTTCCATTACCTTCTGCAATCCCTGCATCCAGATACTGAAAAAACAGCTCAAGATTTCAAATAGAATAGTCCCAGTTTTCCTTGGGCTAAATGTCAACCATGTGATTCTACTGTGCCTGCTTTCCAGTTTGTCCTCTGGTGCATGCCCACATCTTGTCATGCTTGGTCTGACTTCAGCTGTAATCAACAAGAATCTGATTTTTAAAGTCACCCAAAAAAACCCACACCACCACCATCATTCAGTATTCCTGGCTGAAAGATGGTAGAAACAGAAACATTGCAGGATTATCCTCTAACAGTGGATGGTGAATGACCATAGATGTGCATTTTTTTATATATATATATGTACATACATACACGTACACAATCTCTATATACACATTATAAATATAATAATAAAATATTGTAAAAATATTAATTTTGCTCAAATACCTGATGAAAGCGGACTAATCTTACGTTGCATTTATGTGACCTATCCAGTTGGTGTGATGGCCTTGTTAGAAGCGTAAAATCTACGATACTTGCAATTGTTAAAAACAAAGAGTCTGTATTCCTGACAGTCACCTCGTGCCACGCCAAGAAGTTAGGTTGGAGGTGGGCCCTCGTATCTCAGCATCAGGTTGAAGGACCGAGCAAAGTTGTTGGCCCGCATGCAGCTGTAGGGCAGGGGCAGGAGGAAGGCCAGGAGCAGGAGGAGCAAGAGGAGCAGTTGGAATGGTAGTGCTGCCCAGCACACTCGACGCAGGAATGAGCACACGCCTCCAGAGCGCTTCTGAAAGACACAAACCAAAGAGCAACTCAGAAAAATAAGAGACCTGGGGAGGCGCATTTCAAATACATCAAACTGCCGGGTAGAGGGGCAGAACAACCCATGTTGTCCTTGCCCTGGGATCCAGCCCGGGTGCTTGGTACGCTACAGCTGGCTGAAGCTGGTGCTTAAACAATTTCTTTTAGGAGAATATTTCACTCTCTTCAAGAATTCACTGCTGCAAACTGTTGTCTTCTAGAAGGAAAACACTGCTGACTTTCCAGCAGAAGAAAACAATTGCCTCCAAGTCCATTTTCTAGTTATAAAGTGGTGGTTGCAAATGCTCATGCCAAAGCTGCTGACTGGTCTCCTCACCATCAGCACACGGCACAGAAGCTCCTCGTTAGTAACCCTCTGGTCAGTAAAATGAGAGTGCCGACGGCTGGAAGAGGAGCCAGCCTTCTGCTCTCTGTCAGCAGAAAGGAGCTCAGCTTGCAGCTCATCCACCTCACAGTCATACCCCCAGCTGCAGTGGGCTCTTTGGACCCTGACTTTGAGGTCCATGGGGCTGCAAGCCAGAAAAAAGGCCTTGCAGTGCAGCTTGCCTCAATACCTCTTTACCATGCCCATCTTAAACTTCTACGTGTTGCAAAAGAATGAGAGAAAACACAACAATGACAGCAAAGAGGATGTTAAAGTCACATGTATTGCTGAGGAGCCACAGAAGGAACACACAAAAAAGTCACACTGCACTTGTCTTTATGCTTGTGCAAATCTAGAGTAGCTCAGCTAACCTTATGAATTTAATACGGATTAGTACCAACAGGACAGAACACATTCGGGGCTACAGAATTCAGGAAAGATTAATTAAGAAGTGAGATTTCCACTGGCAGGATTCTGGGATATCTCCTGCCAATGAGCTGAACTACGTGTGGTTCACAAAAAAAGGCCAAATCAACTGTCTGTAAGGGAATCCTGAAAAAAAGGACTCAATAATCCATTAATTTCATCAAACATGGATTTATACTCAGAACATCGAAATAACACTTAATGCTGCTACAGCTTTAGGTGCCAACTTACATCACAAAAATCAATGCAGAACGTACACTGAAGTGGGACCCATGTTTTCCACAAGCAGAAGTTAATTTGTGATGTTCAAGCCACGGGCAATGTCAGTGCTGCAGCAAAATTAGGGCATCTGGCCTCTACTGGATGCCTGACTTAACAGACAATGCCTTTGTCCCACTATAGCACCACCATGAATAGTCCATGGGAAACATCAGCAGAGAAAATACAGAGCAGAATAATGGCAGAGGAAAGTAATTACCCTTTTCTATTTTTTAAGGGTCTCTCTCTTCTACTGCTTTCTAAATTTCTGTCTCTTGCAGCTCTATGTAAATGCTTCCAGAATTAATTATGAAGGCAAATATACAGCTGCATTTACAGATCATGAGACAGTTGTGCTGTGAAATCCTTCTTCTGTTGTAGGTGGTTTGCTTCCATTAAGCCAAATGGCTGATGAGATTTAATTATTGTTTCAGGCAGATGTAGAGGCAGCAGAGCAACAGCTGCTTGCTCCTACCATTTCTGGCCTGCAGTATCAGAGTTGTAACTTGCTTGCTGAGGCCAGTGAAAACGCAGGTCCTGGGACACTGGAACTGTCAGTAGTTAGTGGGCAATGAGTTAATGTCAGTTTGTAAGTGGATCTCTGACTTTAAGCACCTTCCCTGGGTAAAGCTAGCATTTACCCTCCAAATCAAAGCTTCGTCAACCTGGCTGCATCACAGGACTCATCTGCTCCTGCTGTGACCTGTGCTCAAACACGAGCCAAAGTACCAGGGGTAAGTAGCTGTACTAACGGGACTTTCCCTTCTTTAGCCCTGGAGCCCAGACCTGAAATCCTTCATCCCCCCTGGATTTCATCAGCCCATGGGCTGAACAAACCCTGCAGGGCTGAACAAACCCTGCAGGGCTTCTGTGTTTGCAGTCAGTGCTAAAACCGCTACGTGTAAGGTCAGCAGCCACAGCTCTTGGTCAGAGCCTTCTAGGCTTGGCTCTGTAATGCCATGAAACAGCCACTCCTTGGTGTAATCAGTACTGGCACTGACAGCTGCTCTTTTCACTGACCATTTCTCATTCTTAATTCTCCGTTGCATCCATATTATGCAGCAATATGACAAATACGTTTATTATAGCGTCCCATCTATAAGGAAAAAAGCCTTTTCCAGGTTCCAGAAGTCATGGACAAGTTTGTCTGTATGTATTAACAGGTGTAGTTCTGTTGGTGGAAGATCAGATTAGAGATACCTCTGCCTTGGGACAATTCAAACCATGTTCTTCTACCACTAAGACATAATAAGACTTCATGCTGGTGTTATTAAAGGGTAGGATTCTGTGACTGACTGTTAAATAGTTCATGATAGCTGTAACTCTCACAAATGTTCTCACAAACTCCAACTGGGAATTGTAAGTCCACCTCTCACCGACACAGTTGTGAGAAGGCCTGCCAGTCTTCCTAGCAGCACCTAAAACTTTTGCTTTACAGCTGTCAATCCTTTAGCGCTGGTTTTGAAAGCTACTTCAATCTGAAACTATTCTTTCATTGCCAGACCAGCTGCCACACCTGTCTTCCCAGTTGCCTCCTTCTGCCTATGAACTGGTGGGAAATGGTGTGCTCTTCCAGTTGTGCCTCACCTCTGTTCCTGCCACAGCCCTGCTAATTAGTCACTTGTGTTTTTCCAACCCCAGTTCTTTTACCGATCCAGTATTTGATTCAGAGCAGGTCACCGACTCTGCCCTCATCTCTAAAGCAAAGACTATTAATGCAACTCTAAGAAACGGGATGAGAATGAAACGTTATTTATTAAGTGTCTCGTTTTTAGATCTACAGGAAGGAGCTGTAAAATAGTATTGCTTTTCAAAGCTCATCCTTCAGAAAGAATTAGTGTGAAATGGCTTTATTAACAAGCTATCATTTGCTCTCCTTGGAGCCTTCTGCAGGGTAAGATACTCAGGCTAACCATAGCAGATCCTAGCTTTAGAAAAATCTGTGGAAGGACATTTGCCTGGGGGCAAAACTTCTGAGAAGGCAAAATATTTTGTCTTTATCTGCTGCTTCTCTCCCACCTGCTTGCAGGGTTTATAGGCATTTGTGTTTGATGAACTTTTGTCTTTGCTGCCCAGCTCCTCTGTTTTGTTTGATCACACAGGAAGGTCAGAATCTTGTATTTCTGACTCCATTTGTTGCCATGGGGATGACTCTGCTATCACAAACATGGTATTATGATGTCTCTGCAGGACTGAAGATGAGGCACATAGGAGCTGTGAGGGTTTAGTGTTTTCAGCAAATTTGCAATGATAAGCCCTTAATATATGAGGGCCCCAACCCGCACACACTGAAATCCATGGGAGATTTACCATTAACTTCAGTGTCTGCAGCAGGATTATGCAGAGAGACAACTAAATAAAGTCAGGATTGGGAACTACTTATTCATGGAGTTCAGCAGATACCCTTACAAATGGACACATTACTTATATGCCCAGGTTCTGGTGTTCTTGCGCACATGAAACCTACATTAGTTCTGCTGCTTTGTGCTTGCTGGAACAACTGGTGATACAGTATTTTTTTTTTTTTTTGTGGTAGTACTACTAGAGGTGTTCTAAGTTGAAGGATAGAAAATTTTGAAGGAGACACAGTAACTTTTAATGGGAGAGATGATACAGTTGAAAAAAACAGGGAAGGTTTTGGGCACTGACTCCATCTCAGAGTGTGAAAAAAGCAGCACTTCAATTTTACTAAGACTAAGACAAGGTATTTTTTTAGGTCTGTGCTGTGACAGAGAGATGCTTTCAGGCTGTGGTGACCTGAGACTATGGCACCAACAGGGAATTCAGGAGGCCAAGGTTCAAACCTCTGCTCTGCTAGGCTCAGAGTGATCAGGGCTGTATGAGTCTACTTGGAGTCAGGACCACGCTCCCAACCCTTTAGCACATCGTTCTGGGTTAGAAAAGGACAGTGTGACGCAGTTCCACCTTTGCAAAAGACAGTTTGAACATTTCATTTCCATGTGAGATCAAAAGGTGGGAACCACAAGCCTTGCTACACAGTGGAATTCCCCAACTACTGGCATCCGTACAGCTACGACCCGGCACCCACAGTGCCTGCAGTGCGTGTGTCAGATCTAGGCTCCACAAAATATTCTGAAATCAAATCTTCCTCTGAGGAAAACTGGCAAAGCTCCAGCGAAGTCAACAGAGCTTTAATTTCCACCATCTTAGAATAACAGCTGGAATACCTGGGTATCGAGCCAAAGTGTCAGAGACATTTTTGAAACACACATGGAAAAGGAATAGGTTGACATTTAAAAAGAAAATATACTTTTAAAGTTCACCATCAAGGATAAATGTCCTACCCCTTTTCCCTCAAAATTCCAGGACAAGCAAGGACTGTCAAGGGCTAGACGGCTGTGTTTTGTGTAATGCTAAATGCATGCTTGTTACCAAATGAACTGCACTGGCTGTGAACATTCACATTTGTACTTGATTCATGTTGGGGCGTTTGAATGACAAGCATCGGTTTAGATCTAGGGAGTCCTCAGCACTTAAATCTGTTTGCAGTTAATAACTCCGTACCAAATGCACCGTGAAAAATCACTTGGATGGGAAACAGCAGAAAAGCACTTTAGAACTTGCTACATAATATTCCTGTGTAAGTTGCTGAAGTGTTTTACTAAAAATCAGTGCACTCCCTGGTTTGCTATTGACCACATTCCAGGATATATGAAAACACACAGTTAATCTAGCTATTTGAGGGAGCAGAGGAATATAGCATCTTATACCGTGCTCATTAGTGGGTTTTTGCTGCTGCTTGTATGTCACCAGCATGCCTGACAAAAATCATACCTGCACCACTGCACTGTAAGCCAGCAGAGAAAAAAGATTTAGTCTGGATTCATTCCTCTTACCTTAGATCATTTCACCGAGGGACTATCCTGGGAAATGCACTGCTGTCTGAAAACTCCTGCTCTCCCCATGGATAAAGGGATCGATGCCCTAGTGTCCTATAGACACTGTACAGATAAAGACGCCAACAGCCATGTCATAGAATGTCGCTTCATGCCAGTGCTTTTCCCAGCCCAAGTACCCTATATTCTACAGCAAACTGTGCAGATGCAAACTTAGATGCCTACTAAGGCAAACATAAATAACTTCTCCTTAAAGTTCTCAGCCTTCAACTGCTTTTAGCTCAGGCCATTTCCTGAGCCTGATGTAGCTGCTCCATCTAATTAACACTCAGTGAATCTTTCTTGCAGATACTTGTCCAGTTTCCCCTTGAACCTATACAAACTATACAAAGTCCTCAATATCCTTTAGCAAGGAGTTTCACGGGTCAACCAACTGGCATGAAGAACCAGCTCCCTTGTGCTAGCTTTGAACCTGGCTCCTAGTTCTTTCTTGTGGAAGAGATGGAGAGTCAACCCCCACCTACACTCTCTGCACCACGCATGATTTTGTAAACCCCTGAGTTAAATACTTAGACAGGATGAATCCTGGGCTACCTACACAGTGGGAAGATCACAACATAATAGCCTTAAGCTATAGCAATAGGGTCAGAGGAAGTTACCTCTTAACAGGAAGAACAGATAGGCCTTGGAAAGGATCACCTACATAAGTATCAATTCTACCGCTTCGTTATTCCTCCAAGAATAGACAGAGCTGCCAGGCAACAGCAGCTTACCATACGTCCCTTTCATTCTGAACAGGAGCATGCCATCATCAAGCACCATCACTTTTTTCGGTAAAGCAGTTGCCTTATCAGTGATATTTTGCCTCTGAGAGGCCCTGGGTTTCTGCCACTTGAGATCCCACCGCATACTAATTTGGTTGCCACTCACAGAGGCAGGTTATTGCCAACAAGGGGCGATCAGTTCCAAAGGGCACAGAGGCTGCTCTCTCAAACCAAAGCAAATTGGTTTTTTACCTCAATGTGAGATAGTTTGGAGCTGGGCTCCTCATCACTTCTCAACGCAGAGCCATAAGAATCCTTCTCTAAAATAAACAACATATTGCAAATCCCAGCTGGTCTTTTCAAGAGGGAAATAATTTGTGGGAGTTGGATACTACTGTCGCCAAGTGTCCAACATGCTCCTGGGCAAAGCTGTGGCTCATTCCCATACACCACAGCAGGAACTAAGAGCTGGATGCTGTCAGTCAGAGGTTATGTGGCCTCTGCAAAAGGACAGTGAGCCACTGGGTTCAGAACTGTATTTTCCTAAACGCAAACACTGCCCAGGTTAGGGAACCGGCAGTGAGGAGTTAGTAAGGATGGCTGGGACCCCTTTGAGTCCTGGGCTTATCATTCTCCATCTCATAAAGAGCTACCAGAATGAATGTGCTGAAGGGCAGTTAACTGAGGTCACACAAGCAATTTTAGTTCTGACATTTTCTATCTTCAGATTGCTTGACTTTCCAACCTTAACGCGCTTTTCAATTCTGAAGAGCATAAGCGTATGTACATAAATATAAGTATACAGGCAAATTACAGGCTTTGTTTTCTCCCTTAGGGGAGATTCTGTGGTCTACCTCAACACGGCTGGATGATAAGCTAGAATCTTTGATGAAGGTTTCATTTAAGAGAAACAGAAAACAAGGAAGAGCCAGCAGTTTGTATCTGAGGTTTCAGCAGTCACATATAGCAAATATTTCAGAATTTCTGCTGCAAAGTCGCTTAGTTCTAAGTACTGTGCCATATGTTACTGTGACACAAACAGATTTATAAAGGTTAGCTTCTGTGTGCATACACAACATGACAAGCTTTTAGGAAAAGCACGCCACAGGACAAAGGCTACAGCCTGATCTGTTAAAGTAGCACTGATTTCTATAATTCTCCAGGCCTAAGCAAGCAGAAAAAGTCCCTGGTTTGGTCCCATCTTCATCACAGCAGTGGAAACTACTTTCTTTTTAACTGGAAAGTGTTTGATATGTAATAAAAGTCAGAAAGCACTGTGGAAAATTAGAAAAGTGGTAGGTAGGATGGGTCGTTAAAAATATCTTAGTTCCATGTTATAAGAATATGGAAGATCAAACTTCCAGTGAGGTAATTTTGAAGCACATTTTCATATCCAACAGCAGGCAGTGAGTTACACTTAGCTTCTTAAGTATCACAAGTATAGTATTTGCCAAAGGTTCAGTACGGAGTAAGAGGTTTTTAAACCAGTTGTACTGGTTTTTGGCTAGGATAGTGTTTGCTTTCTTTACGAGTAGCTTGTATGGGGCTATGTTTTGGATTTGTGATGAAAACAGCGTTGACAGCACGCCCCTGTTTCAGTTATTGCTGAGCTGTGCGTACACAGCCTCAAGGCCTTCTCTGCTCCTCACACCACCCCGCCAGTGAGTAGGTTGGGGGGGGGGCACAAGACGTTGGGAGGGGACGCAGCTGGGACAGCTGACCCCAACTGACCAAAGGGATATTTCCTACCACACGACAACATGCTCAGCAATAAAAATTTAACACAGGAATACTCCACTAGTTTTAAATACACTTACAAGCAATACAATTTATTCCAATAAATATATTTTGTACTTAGAAGCAATGCTGTACTACTCTTAGAAGGAGAGTTATCGGCAGTTAGTAGCTGGATGACATTTCAGTCAGTGTATCTGAAATTTAGTAGGAGACATCAGTGTTCTACATTTATTCAGGATGGCAGAGAAGTACAATGACTTTGCTCAATTTCCAACTCCCACTCAGCCTTGCAATTTGAAATAAACTAATTAAATTGGGCATAGAAAGAATAAAAACTGAAATAAAGACAACGTGTTCTGGAATCTGTAGAAGATGCTACTGAAATCAAAAGATGGTTTATCACGTCAATAAAGTATGTTTCCAGCTGCTTTACCAGTGACTTCTCTCAAGTCAAGATTAAACTTTTCTTAAATTTCAGCAGCCAGTATGCATAGTTTGAATATTATTTGCATTTTTATTTAAATAACTTTAAAATGTGATGGCTTGCTTTTAAAAAACTAATACATACACAATTTGTGGAATAGACTGTAAGAATTTTCCCTACCATGCTTTTTACAGCAGCATTAGAAACATTTTTCAAGTATATACTGGAAATTGGTTTCATTCTGCTATTGATCAACAAATCTCTCTCTCGTTAGCTTTCAGTTAGGAGGTAAAATTATATCTGCTGAGAAAATCATTCTAAGGTATCTCCTTGGTGAAAATCTGCTAATACTTCACAACATGGTGGGCTACTAAAGGACGCATCTTTTCAACAAGGCAAGCAGGACCACCAAGCACATACCTAGTTAATACCATGTTAACGTTAACAGAAAGTAAGAACCAGTTGTCCTGGGAAGCAAGAGGTCATCTCCATCTTGCACCAGCACTGCTGTAGGGGGAGAGCATCAGCAAGGCACGGAAGCAGCAGAACCAGATAACAGACAAACAAAGAGTCCCTGTTTTCTTGCATTTGGGAAAGCTGTAATATAGATTGCTGAACAACATGAAACCTACAGAAATAAGAGCAGACTGGCAGGCAGTCTCACAGATGCAGTAACATCAAGGGATGCTCGTGTGCCCGCTGGAGAAAGAAGGGGATGATGCAGTCTGGCACAGCATACTTAACAGGGGGTCAGAGTTAGGAAGAGGCAGTCAGGATTTTTCAGCTTTTTTTTTTTTTTTTTTTCTCCTAAATCTCCTTTCTGGCCAAATATCACTGCTGAGGGAAAATATGTCTATCTGCTAATTTTTAATGGTAAGATGCCCATCTTCTGTGTTTGGTCCATGGTATAATTCCTAAAGCAGATAGTCACAGTGACGAAAAAAAAATATGGACATATTTTCTCTATCTGTAAAAGAGATACTGAAAACTGAGGGAAAGATATCTTTTAATGGGTCTTTTCCATTTTACTAAGAACGTAATTGTACAGATTTCAAGTGGCTAACGCCCAGCAGGACTTTAGGAAAACAAACAGGCCACATACTTTCAACAAAGAGGCACCACTAACACAGGCATGAACACACGATGCTGTGCATTTCTGTAATGTGACTTCCTGCCATGAAGAATTCCTGTCATATCTGCACTTGGGCACATTTCTGTTTTCTTCCTGGCAAGCTGTGGCAGCTCTTGCTTTGCATGGTTTCCTGAATGACTGCATTAATTTGATTGACTCCAGATCAATGGCGTCTCTAAATAAGATTAAATTACACATTTCTTCTGTCTGTGTGTTATAGGAGATTACTCTTAGCAGAATCTCAAAGGAAGCAATTAGCTGACCACTGATGTAATGAATCCTAATTATTTTGTTTGTACAAACAATAAAGCCAGAAGCATTTGTTTAGCAAGGAAGTGTAATTACTCTGAGCACTCAAGAAAATAAATCAAACAGCGCTACCTAGACCTGTAAATAATGAGCCTTTGACTTCCTATTTATGCTAAGCATGCTCATGGAATATTTTCAGGTAGCTGGGAGCCAACCTTTGAAAGTAACATTTATCATAGTTATTATTGACCATTTTCTTGATTATGTCCTTGGGCGTGCTAGGTGCCCTGCAGAAATATCCATCTGCATTGCCCTGTCACTGGCACCTGCTAAAAATTCACTGCAGCCAGTGCAATTTCCTGGAACTGTTTTTTGTTAATCAACAAGAAGTCGCTCACATCACAATCATTAGCCTGTACTGCTCCTAAGGGCATCAGTGGCTAGGGGCACGTCCTCAGCAAAGGATGAATGATCAGAAAAAAAGCACACTTCTACACATGGAGCAGGCTGTATTCTACCCAACATTTGGCCAAGCAGTCTAGAAATGGAATAAACCCAGACGGCAATGGAAAGAGACTGGCCACAGTCTTCCCCTTCTCCAGGTTGATCTGCTGATGTTACAAAATATTCACAGCTCAAACAAGAGCGACAAGCAGAGTCATGGGGCACCTTGTCTTGCAGAAAGCAGAGATCAATCCAAAAATACCTGAAATTCTGCCACCTCTGCCCGTTTTGTGTCACCCAAAAGCATGGAGGGAGCTGAAAAATTAGAGATAACCTGATCCCATTGCATGCAAACTCACTGGATGTTGCAAGTACAGTGATGCAGCCCCCAATGACGTTTACTTTGTGCAGATACTAACTCCCAAGACTGGCCATTCTCTTGGGGTAGTTGGTTTCCTTCACCACGGTTTCCAAAGGATATTCAAAACCTACAAAATTTTTTCGCCTATTCTTTCTTTCATTGCTAGCCACACTTTAGGTGTTAAATCTGAATTTAAAACAAACTGCAAAGCCACGAATTCTGTAGTTGGTTTGCTTTTCCTCTTCTCTCAGCCTGAACAGCAATGCACTCAAAAGGGATCAACGTTATTTTCTGGTTCTCTTAAGTGGTGCTCAACAATCTTACGGCAACACAGGCTCACATCCTGGTAAAAGCCTTAGCCTGAATGAAAAAAAAGACACCTCTGCTTACAGCACTTGGATTCTCATTGTAGTGACAATGTTTAAATACAGAATGAATGCTCTCAAGTCAGCAAAATTGAACTGAAGTGAGCAAGGTGTAAGTTACTGCAACATGTGTACTGGCTGAAGGGAAACTGCAAATCACTTGTTGGTGCAATGGGAGCCATTTCCGTCATGCTTATGAGGTATTTCAGTTCTTCACTCCTTCCCACCCCGAGCTGTTTCTCTTTGTTTGTGTTCAGTAGCTATTAAAAACTCACAGAAGGCTTTTTTTTTGTGCTCTTGCTGTAGGCCTAATGGACAAACATTTGCTGTATGCCATTACGTTATTCTAGTATCCTTGAAAATTAACTGAAGACTTTAGTCTCCTTTGGAGAAGTTAAGGAGGAATAAATACCACCTACCCCAAGGCAGGTGGGAGAGATGAATTAACAAATGGTATCTAATTGTGCAGTGGAGATGGGCTTATGCTTAAAGCTTTTGTTTTGTTTTCCCCTACAAACAACTTGACCCAACCAAATCATACAAAAGCAGAGAATACCTTGGTCAGTCTGCTGAAATATCCCTTTAGGCCTCTTCTAGGGAAAAGCAGCACTAATAAATGTTGGCTGCCTCTACACCAAGTATTAAAACGTCACTTTGTTTTTCCAGCCTGAAAAATTCTGGTGACGTTACAGGTTGATCAACAGTACCAAACAATTAATGCTGAGCCAGACAGGCAAGAACAGAAACTCTTTGGAGGTTTTCAGGAAGGCTGAATCATGGCCAAAACTATTCAAGGGGATGTGTGAAAACTACCTTAAATGGGACAGTAGTTCGGTGGGGGAAAATATTGGAGATGCTACTCCACATTTAAGTACCAGAGGAATCTCGCATTAGAATAGGGAAAGTCTTGATTTCTGGCCATACCAGAAGTGCATCGCACTGCAACCTTTAAATATTTGTCTCTTCTAAAAAGCTGTTGCAACAGGAAAAATCAAGGGTTTGATTTAGCTTAAGATGATTATGTGATTATGTTCCTGCAACACGTTATTCATCCAATCTACTGTGTGTTGGGCAAATAAAGCCTTATTCTATTCCTTCCCGAAACAAACGGAAAGCGGGATGACAGTACAAAGCAGAAGTTAAGAGTATCTATAAACAAAGCAAATTGTGACAGAGAGAAAAGATTCAGTTTAACGCTGCTCAGGTCAACACAAAAACTTGACGACTTTATGAAAATGGGATGACAAATGCTGCGTGGATTTAATAAGAAACTGGCAGCATTTTGTTTTCTTTAAGCTTCTCCTTATCGTCTCCTGTACTGCTTCTGTTTCTTATGTCATCACTGGCAAAAGAAAATCCTTCACAGGAGGAATTCTTCTGCTTAGAATAAGGATTTAGTCTAATAATATTAGACAAATCTCTTGACTTTCTCTGGTTTTCAGCATTAGAAAGAAAGTGGGCTGAATGATCCAAAGCAATTTTTTCAGAAGCGTCTGAAGAATTGGAAGTACCATTTTCAAAATTATTTTAGGCACTTGACCCCTAAATCCTTTAGGGAGATATTCTGGCTCTCCCTTAGTCTCTTTTGAAAAATGAATTAAGTTCATATAGCATGCAGAGGTACAAAAACTTAGTTCCCCTACTCTCCCAGGAGATGGATATTTAGCTTCTAGAGATAAAGTAAGCATAGCTCCAGAGTAAAAAACTCTATAATATTTTTCCTTTTAAAATCTGGAGAAAATAAACTTCAAGAGAGACTCTTAATAAGCAAATTAATCTCAAGAATCTTTAGAAAAGTTTCATTTAAAATAATTATCTGCAAAATGTCTTATCAAACATTTTTTAGCTTAATGATAGGAAACTGTCATACCTTTCTGAATCTGTCTGGTTCTTCCAAAGATCCAGGACTCTGTTTAAAAGAGAAAAGGAAAAAAAAAA
>VYZM01007323.1:1026174-1071746 GCA_013398915.1 Dromas ardeola
AAAAAAAAGAGGGGAAAAAAAATAGCATCATGAACTTAAGATCCCAGCGGAGCCTATAAATGAGTATTCACCTCACAGGGGATTTTCTTTCAAATTCATGGTCACCTGGATAGAGAGAACCAGCAGGAGATTTTTTTTTTAATGAGCTTTTTAACACACATTAGGCAGAAAGCTGAAACATTTTCAGATTCTTGACCATTTGAATCCTATGAGCAGTTCTCTCAGCAATAGCTTTCACTTTACTGACACCTATTGACTATATTTATGCTTGCACAACGTTTTTGTCAGAGTATAACTCATTATAATCAATGGCAAATAATTCTTAGAAATATGTTCTTTATTAATAGAAGTGATGATTACCTTCTGTGCACTTTAAAGGATTTGTATTCTAAGTAAGCTTTGGATGCGAAGGTGAGGTTTCCCAAAGCAGAAAATTTTCAGGTTCGAGTTCAGATACCTTCCAAAGCACTTTGCATACAGAAAGTACCAAATGCACACCGGGAAAGTCTAGTCCTCTGATTACGGTATCTTAAAGTTGAACACATAATGTAAGTAGTTAAGCTAGAAAAATCTTAATTAATAATTATGTATGTTTACGCTAAGAGCGTGGGACTATCTTTAACATGCCCTGGAATATGTTATATTTGGGGATGAATTCTGCCATCCTTAGCATGTCTTACATACAATGATTCAGTAATTTCTTTAATCATTTGGTTCTTGCACTAAAATACCTCCTCTTTATTTAATTCCAAATCCTTAGATAGTAAAGATAGTTTCAAAAAGGACTACGTCCTTCTGTGCACAGTTACTTTCTGAGGCAGTTCAGTCAGTGATCACTCTGATCACTGCCTCACAGCAGGAGACACAAATAATGAACAGTGAATATATTCGTACTACAGGAACTGTTGAAAAAATAACTCAGTGGAGAATGTTCTGCGGAGAAAGGGCAAAAAACTACAAATCCATGTGCCCAGAACTAGGTGTATATCCGAAATATTCACACACACAAACATCTCACAGACCCCAACTGCCTGCATCTTTGACAACCGCCAATTGTGTTCCGTTTTGAACCGTACATTTTGAGAAATACTCGTACCATTGCTTACAAAGGGAAAAAGACAGCACACAACTCTTATTTTAATACTACAATATTTGTGCTCATATTTATAAATACATGGCTATTTTTATTCTGTCTTTGATGGCATTTACTAAGGAAGGTGTTAATTAAGCAGACACACACACGTGCTGTTGATTTATGACTAGGAATGTGAAGCAACCTAAAAGAGCAATGGCAGAGATCAGCAACTGTGAACTGAGTGCTGTCACCTACCGGTGAGCTCATGTACTCTTTCAGTTTAGATTTGTAGAGCATCCATCGGTAACGCAGGTCCTCCAGATCTTCAGAATTTCCAAAGACAGGCTGAAGATCAAGAAGGTCCTCAAAGAGACTCTGACCCTCAGGCACACGAGACTGCAGCTGCTGCAGGCAAAGACAAGGTCAGCAGAAACTCAGAATTCAAGAAGGCCCCACTTTTAAAATCCAGCTTTCAAAAGAACAGTGGTACTAAATCAAACTACTGGGTACTCTGGAATAGCGCATTTATTTTTGTTATCCTTTTTTTGAACTGAAATGCTATAAAAGAGTCAGCTCATCTGAAGGACTCCTGTAGCCTTGGATATTTCTGTTTGTTAAATTTCTTACAGCATCCATTGTCATTGTCTCTGGCTACACTCAACAGAAAGAGTGAGGCCAAATACCAGACACTGATTTTAATCAGCTTCTTTTAATGAACACCTTTGCCATACCACACCAGAAATTTCCAGTCCAACAGCTAGATGCCAGGCTGCTGCCTGCCTTTCTACCACTCCAGCTCTGGCAGACCTTTCTTACTAGAAGGGGTGAAACACTTCTCCTAAATTCCTGAGCTTCATCTACTCTAGAGTCTCCGAGTCTCCTAAAGCAGTGTGCGCAGTGTTTGAGGGTTTTTTTTGTTTGTTTGTTTGTTTTTGGGGTTTTTTTGGGGGGGAGGGGAGGTTTGTTTGTTTTGCGGGGTTTTTTTTGGTTAGTTGGGTGGGGGTTTTTTTTGTTGGCTGGTTGGTTTGTTTTGGTTTTTTTTTTTTGGTTGGTGTTGTGTTGGGGTTCTGAAAGAATTTGCACTTATTGCTACCTTCGTCTCCATCTTCATCCCCTGAAAACTAACCTCCAGTTTGCTCTGACGTGCCTTAATTTCCTCTGCAGAAGATGAAGTCACAGCAAGGATTTTGGTTAGTTTGTTATTTTCTCCCTGTAACCACTCTTCAAAGTCGCGTAGGAGCTTCAGGTGGCTGCTCGTGTGCTGCCCTTCTATTTCCTCCTAGGTTACAGAACAACAGGAACAAAAAAGCCCTTACTGTTATGTCAGATGTTTCCTCTGAAGGCCTGATTGCAGGCCTCCAACTTTGTAACCCACAATATCAGACAAAGCCAATAAAATTGTTCTTGCGAAGCTGATATGAAGGCAGATACAGAATTCCCTTCTCACCTGCTTATGGTTTGGATATGTATCTAAATGATGGAAGGTAGGTCCAGACATCCATCTGCTGTCCACAAATGCTATTTTCTTCTTCTTATCAGCTACTGGTCTATTTAACTGCCACTTTTTGAGAAGACTTGAAAACACAAAACCAGAGACATCAGTGCAGTGAAACATCTCATGATGAGACATTCACATTTTGAGCGGGGCTGTGGGGGACACCTCTGGTGAAATAGCACTGTTATTATTATACTATTATTACTATTAATAGCACTATTTATGCCTATTCTGACACTATGTATGGATATATTCACACAAGTAGCACAGTATTAAATTTTAACAGGGACTAACAAATACGAGCAGCAGTTTGACACTGCACAGTGAGGGTAAAATAAATTAAGTCCACATTTGCCAGCTACGAGAAGATGTTAACTCTGTTTATACTCTCACAGGTTTGCAAAAGGCACAAATCCCAGTGCAGATATAGCCTCCTTGGAGGTATCTCCAGATCAGACAGCGAGGAGAACAGGAAGGTGAGGCAGAAGAGCAGAAGTCACCCAGTCTATGTCCTATTTCCTCTGACACAGACTGGCAGTATCAGGGTGAGCTGCATCCTAAGGAGACACTGCCTGCTCCGAGCGTGAGGAAAAGGCAGCTTCACAGGCTGCTCTGGTCCCCAGATTCTCTAAAATGGTTTTCTTGAAAGTAATTGTTTCCAATTTATAAGCAATTAAATAAAACCTCACCTTGCTCCTTGCACTGTAACATAGCTGATCCCTTTCACAGCACAGAGCATAGAGCATCAAGTGTGTCTGGTCATATAGCAGTAAAGAGCATCCCCTTGAAGGGACATGAGGAAGACGTACACGAACACTTACCCAGTTGCCACCGCCTTCAGTGATCTCCATGATTCCTTCAGCTGATCCAGCTCTGCCTGGACATGGGCAGTCTCCTCTGGGGAAGAATTCTCCATGACCAGCTGGCCATGAGCTTCCACAAGGTGCAGCTGGACCTCCTTATCTGGAAACTCAGCTAGCCATCTCTGAAACGTACAGTCCTTACAGTTACTTCTAGGTATCCTGGGTAAAGCAGAGGCTATGTCAGACTGAAGGCCATGTTCAGTCCAGGACTATGCTGGTTCTGTTGGCACTAGCTAGAACATACCTAGCGGGAGAAAAAATATGCTGTGGATTGCTGCAAAGAGCCAACACAGGTCAAAGAGCTGATGGCAAAACTTAAAGGGCACAAGCTGTCAATGCACCACTTCTGTAGCCTTCCCATGAGATATCTTCATTTCCCATTTGAAGGCAAAAGGCCCATATGAAGGCCTGCCAGCGTGAATCTAGCATGCAAAACACTGCTACAAAGGGAAAAGCTAGCAGCTCAGTTCAACACAGTATAAGGTTAGCTAACAGGGCAATAACGTTCAAAGTATCAATGAGTATATACAGGCAAAGGTAGGTATTGTCCAGAGATATCACCCTGGCAGGAACAGTTCTTTTAAAACCACCTATTCTTTGATAATACTTTATCCATCTCAACAGTTCTTAGCCATTTCTTGCTGTTCTTGGCTTTTACCTAGTTCTGCATCCCACAACACAGGACAAAGCAGGGAGGCAGCAGCAATCAACAGTTATCACAGGAGGAACAAATCATCATTACTCTCCCCAACCAGGAAACCCTCACTAGAAAACCCCTGCCCTTAATGCCTGAATGCCACAAAGTGAATCATTAACATCTTACACTAAGATGCTTTTCTCACCTCCAGGTCTGCCACCCTGCCCTCTGTGTTCCGCTCTCCATCAACATCCTGGTAGGAGTCAATCTTCTCCGTGGTTACTGTGATCCACCGCTGGAGGTCAGAGAGTTTGTCATTATACGCCCAGTGCTTCTGAACGTGCTCTTCACTCTGCTTTATCATCACCTACAAATGATAAAAATGTCAGCAACTAAACACAGACAAAATGCAGCTTCATTACTGGATCTAACGCTGTGACTTCTGGCACAGAATCTCATGGGCAAAAAGGAAAAAAAAACAGCCATTAATGAAATACAAAAAACCTTCATCCTTTAGCATCAGTGGCATAGAAAATACCTACAAGTTCCTGCAGGCCTGAATTCAACCACATGGGGGGGGCATTAAGCACAAGAATAGCTCCCTTTTCAGATGAAACAGAATAAAGAATATGTTTGTGTCTTTATACCCCAGTCAATATTAAATACACCGTATACTCCCTGAATCAGAAATGACTGTACAGACTTGTTTGGCAGAAGTCCAGTTCAGCAATAAATGGAATTATTGAGATTGAAACTAGAATTCCACAGTGCATATTAGGGTAATACTTTGTCATAAGTATTTTCACGGTGACCTGCATAACTAAGGTAATTTTACAAGCTCTTCTTCTGAGACTGCTTTGAAAGGTCGTTTTATAGCAATGTTTAAACTAGAAAATGCCTCAGGTCAAAACCAGTACTTATCCAATAGCAACTTATTTCTCTCATTAACTTTTAAGTCACAAAGCTATAAAAAAATAAACAGTTTGGTACAAAACCACTATTCAGGAATCTGTGAAGATGTCCAAGCGCTTCTGTGATAATATAACTATGAGGTCTTTTGGTCTGAAATCTCAGGCCCACTCCAGAAATAATTTATATAGATATAAAATCGGTGCAGATGGTATCCTATCCCAAAGGGAAATCACATTACAGATAACCAGAGAATCCTGGAAGTGTTATCAAATTCAAAAGAATTCTTCCCCTGAAATGAAAATCTGTCACTCAAAGCATATAATCTCATATGCTCAAAGATTTTTTTAATATTTTTAAATAGTGGCAACTGACGACAACTCAGGCAACTAAAAACTCTTCCTTATGTTACCTCCAATGACCTCTTCAGAGCCTGAGAGTCAGATGAAAGTTGGTTCATCTCATGCCTGTGTGTGGTATTTGACTGAACAAGCTTCTCCACTGCCTCCATTTGAATCCCAAGCTCTGCCAAGTCATCTCGGATTATCTGTGGAGGAAAAGACAGATTCCATATGGACAACATGCTACATGTGGCACGGACCTCCACAAAACACACACTACAGGTAGATTCATTTGACAGTGTGAGGACAAAAAAACCCAGGAACAATCACTGTCTTTAAGAAAATTAATTGTTTTGATGTCTAGGAGTAAATGTTTCTGAAAGAAATGGTTGTATGTCCTTATATGTTACCAGTTGATAGCAAAGAAGATAAGTTGCTGAGAAGCAGCCAGAGAAGACAGTATAACCAGCTAAGTACTACAAAGAACTACGGTGACAACACCCCTGTGGTCACCAAGGGTGAAGTGGCACCATGTAGCTGAATCACCGTAGCTCACCATGGTGAAAAGTCACATCCTCTCTTTCTTCCCCTCCTGCCCTTCCCTCCCCTCTCCCAGCCTTGAGCAGGCTCTACTGCATGTTGGACCCTTTGCTGAACCAGTTCAAAACACTAACCAAGTGAAAAATTATCATCTTTTCCTGTTGATTATTTTTTTTTTCTCATCTTGGCCAGCTGAATCAGCCCATGGAGTAAATCCAGCACATGTCAAAGCTGTGACAAGGTAAAGAGCAGGAAGGAGGGGATGCAGAAGGAGGTGGGACAATAGGAACTTCCTGCTTTTGGAGGGAGTTATATTGGTTGAGGTTATCTTGTGCAGCTTCACTCCCAGTGGGAAGTATCAGGATACATTTTCTTCAGCAGTAAAACCAGCCCAAGGCATGGCATCAATAGGTTCCAGCTGCTTGTTCCTTCCCTCAAGCCCAGTTTGCCAGTTCTTTAGCTGCATTGCTTCAATTTCATTTACTCCATGCTCCAACTGGTCCAAACAAAATTATCTAACACACAATTAATTAAGGGAACAAGGTAATGAATTCCTAACGCTAATAAAATATGAACAAACCGGACCACAATTAACTGAGGATATCACAGTCAAACACTGCTGTAAGGTACCTGTAGTCTCTGGAGTTGTGTCTTTTTACCCAAGAGGTCAGGCTGCGGTTCCTTCTCTAGATCTAATTTGGCTTTGATGGCAGATAATTTCTTCTGCAAAGGTGCGAAACCAGCATCAAAGTCCTTATGTTGTGCTATCAAATTCTAGGTGGAGAAAGAAAAAAAACCAAAAAACAAAAAACATTCCAGCATTCAACATATATCCCTTGGCATTACCTTTTGTCAATGTCCATTTCATACTCAGAACAAACACAAAGCTGCACTATGGAACAGACCACAAATTTATTTGAATATTTGATCAACTCTGAAAAATGGATTGGCCACAGATGGTTAATACTAAATTTCTATCTATAAAAGTGGCTTAGTAAAAGATTGATCATTGTCTTTTTCACAGGCAAAGACTGTATATGGGCTTTGAAGCTCACCTGGAGTTTGCTTTTGCTTTGCAGCAGACTTGTGTGTATAATTTCTCTTTCCTTTGAAGCTTCAGCTACTTCTTGCAGGAAAGACTTTGCTTTTTCCTCACCAAGGATATTGTTTAGCAAATCTTTCTTCAGCTGTAATGTCATCAACTTCTCATTGAACTGGGAGCTTTCAGCTAGAGCCGCCTAAAGGAGAAAAAGATTCTTGCATTGAAATCATACCAAAAAAATAAAAATCATATAACCACATTATTCTCACACAAGTCACACGACTAAAGCAGTATGACAAAGTCAGGTAAAAACAGCATGCTGGGCCGACAAAGGGTAACAGAAGGTACCTGGACAGTGCCCAGTTAAAGGAAAAGTCTTCCTGATAATGTTAGAAGCACCAGGGCTGCATCCGTTTTGTGAACAGAAATAGAGGAAAGCTGTACTATGGAAAGAGTGGTCTGTGCAGAGGAGAGGCCTAAACAACCAACAGAAAGGACAGCTTGAATGCTCATCCCGAGGATAAACTCCATCCCTGTTCAGAGACACATTTATTCTGGAGATCACAGGGATGACAAAGTAACAAACACCTTCCTGGGCACATGCAGAAATCATGCATTTTAATCCCACAACTATATTACTACACACTTCTAAACAGAGTCCACAGACTTCCCGTCCCGCGAGATGTGGGCTAATGCTAAACAACATTATCATCATTGTTAACTTTAATTCAGCCTATTCAGTTGACAGCTCCAGTTAACCAAACGAAGGGCAGAAACTATGATGTTCTGCTACAGCTAAAGTTAAGTATTGACCCCCATCCTGTGGGGTTTCCTGCCATACTGGAATGGCCCTTCCAGCTGCTGCTGTCCGGCAGCTGTATGCAGGCAGCTGCTGGCATCGCTTGGGCAAACACAAAGCAAGTATCAGTTTCTGAACTTAGTAACAGGTTTTCTACCTCAATGTGAGCCAGCGCTGGCTCCGGAGTCTCCAGGAGCATCTGGACCGATGGCTTCCACTGCTCAAAATCTTGCAGGGGATTTTGGAAGAGTCTTCTCAGTTGGGTTTCTGTATCGGCGCTCATTTTAGATGTCTTGCCTCTAACGCTGCAAGGATAAAGTGACAGCCGAGGGAAGGATTACGAAGAAATCCAAGTCCAAACATCCTATTCATCAAGGCATGAATTAACACAATACTCATGTGTAAACTGTATCCAACACAAAAGCCTCAGTCTCTCTTACTGTCTGCGCCTGGTGCTGCGTACAGACAGCTGCTCTGTCAGTCAGAGACGTCCGACAAAACTTTATTTAGACGCCCTAAGACACATTTGTCTCTTGTGCAACCGTGTATTAGGAATTACTTTGCCTTTCTAGCAGCCAGCAGTCTCCCCTTGTATGTGATCTTTCTTGGCTGCTATCACCAGCATGATTTAATGAATTTTATTATCGGAGCAGTCTCACTGATTGATGGGAGGAACAAGCCAAGAGGGTCTAGAATTTAACTGCAGTTGCCTGTATTGTTTTACATATTACCGAGTCTTTTGTCTTTTAAAAAATTACATTAAGAAATCTTGGATCACCCTATGTTCCCTATAAAAAGAGGAAAATGTGTATTTTTTTTTCCAGATATAAAGTTTTAAAATTTTGCAGAACCACTTGCATTTATACTAATATATAGGCGATTCTGATAAAATTTGTATTTATATATACGTATACACATACACAGCTATATATGCATGTGTGTGTATATATATATATATAAAAAAGAAAAAAAATTAAGTCAGCACACATTCATTATATATCCAGGCTTCTCTTAGAAAGGCTTATCCAAAATACAGCTGAGTAGCAAGGCCTAGCAGTGACACACCCCACGCAGCTGCCTCCTGTTTTTCTCAGCTTTCCTGACCTCCCAGTTTGCAGAATCCT
Organism: Dromas ardeola; assembly: GCA_013398915.1. Classification (NCBI taxonomy): domain Eukaryota; kingdom Metazoa; phylum Chordata; class Aves; order Charadriiformes; family Dromadidae; genus Dromas; species Dromas ardeola. Next base: position 1,035,000 of record VYZM01007323.1, read on the forward strand.
ATTTGATGTGGCAGAACGCAGCCCAAAGTAGAAGTTCATACGGGAACAGCAAATTCACAAGATAGGCAAGAGCAATGCCAATCGAGATTAATACGGCCTTTCTATAAAAACAGAAACAATCATCTTACCTGTGTCACTGGGACGCTAAACAAAGGCAAGCTTGCAGAGGCCAAAAGCTCCATAAATAGAAAGTTCTGACATTACATGTCCTTTGCCATTTGCTCTGCTGCCCCTGCCAGGCTCAGCGTGAAGCTGCCAGACTTCGCAGAGAAGCTTTGGAGAGAAGCTGGCAAAAGAGCAGCTGCCATTTTCCACTCAGAGGCAAGTCTCCTGCCTTCTCTGCTGCTCTTTTGACATCATTTACTTGTTAGTTTTTAAACTTAAATCCTTTCCCGTAATGACCTATAACCATTCCAGCAGGACAGCATACTGTGCACTTGACAGAGGAAAATAAGCTTGGATACAGTAAAAAAACTGACCTTTCTTTTTCCTTAAAAAAAAGATCCTTTCTTCTAGTTTGCGAAATTTGCTGCTGCTTCTTTACTTCCTGATTCCAGGCAGCCTGGAAACGGAAACACTGAAGTCTGGGGAGAGGCTAAACTTTCAGAGTTTCCAACCCAAGGCAAGTTGAAAACAGGAATCATGCATATATGCCACCAGGAGAAGGGGAATACACTCTGCCAAGTAATTGCTAAGGCTGATGAGTCACCACAACAAACTCGACAAGGGAGGGCCATAATTCTTCTGAACCGTTTACTACTACAGCTCCTGTCCTGATTTTCTAGTTGCCGTCATGAAAGGCAAGCAAAATACATAAATTATTATTATAAAATGCTAAGAAGATCAAATTAGCTGCCAACAATCTAATTTTCTTTGAACCATACACAACATTAATGATGCAAGATCATTTCTTGAAAATAGCCAGCAGCCTACAGCTCCCAGCAAATGGCTGGAATTACAGGTTTACTGAAATGTGGAGGCAGATGAAATTAGCAACAGCCTTTCTTTTCTACCCGTCACATACAATCGGATGGCTTATCACTTTTTTCTTAGGCCCTTGTTAATCCCTTCAGTGTCTGAGCGAAGATACTACCTTTCATACTGCTGTATTGCAGAGACAACACTCTCAGCGTGGGGCTGCACATCTGGGGAAAACCGTAGCAGTTCCTTAAGCTGAGCCTTCAGCCTCTCAACCGTGGACTCTTCTGCAGCCAGAGCAGCTCTCGTTGCCTTAATCATAAAAATAATGAACACATCACACCTTATGTCGCATCTGGCACACGAAATGAAGAGATAAGGCTGCCTCTCAGGGTATTCACAAGTCCCGTTTCTGCTGCCTTTTTTCCTGGTTGTAAGGAATATGGACTTTGCTAAGGCAGAAAACATTCCCAGGAACAGTTTTGTTCCTGCAGGCTTCCTCTCTCCTCTCCTCTCCTTCCACTGCCTACCCTCCGCAGGCATCTGATCTGCAGGGTTCAGTTTGAACAGAGTGAATCACAAACAGGCCCCGTTTCAGTTCACTGATTGCAGTACGTAACATGAGATGCATTTTTTGAGCAGTCTTCACTGCATCTCTTAGGATGAACCAATCTGTCTCAAACACTCACATTTACAGAATGTTAATTCTAGGGTGACACAGGGAAACAAAACCAACAAAACCCATGCAAATGTAGCCGGATTGAACCGGTCTGCATTTTGTGCATCCTTTTTGCATGTATTTTCCCCAGTTAGTCCTGCTGAGTTCTAGACATGCAAAGAGCGATGAAAGGCATTTTGAGAAGAGATAATAAATGCAAAACCAACCCTCAAGAGGAAATGAATGGTAAAAATTCTTATCTACTGTATGTGCGACCAACTTTTTCCACTTGCTTTTGCCACAGATTGATTTTAGTGTAAATACTGAATTGCTAAAAACTTGGGACTTCTTAGGAATGGAGATGTGTTTGATGGCAGAGGACAACAGCTACCCATCTTACATGGATTAAGGATATAATACAGAAATGGTCTCACCAAATACCCCAGAAATACGTGTATTTGTATGTATATGTGTGTGTGTGTGTATGCATTTGTATATACAGTGAAGCATTATTTTTTTCTGCTTCTTTATAAGTAGAGCAAATTGTGTTGTTTGCTCTGTATTGGGCTCTTTTTTGCATATGGTCCCTTTGAACTCAAGACACAAACTCCAACACACCCTCCAATCTTGCTCCCTCTGTGCAGGGTGAGACACAGGTTAGACTCCATTGTTGCTAGTCAGATTTTTCTCAGTCTGTTTCATACACACTCGTACTCTTTCCATTTCACCTTTAACCAACGAGACAGGCAGCTGTTGGATGTGACTATGCGTGTTCAGTCTATGACTGCACTTGATCCTGCTGGTTTTAGGCATACAAAGGGTGACAACTTACATTGCATTTTCTCCACAGATTTACAAACTCATCTTCAGTCTTTTCCCCCTCCCCAGGGTCCAGGTAATTTTCTAGTCTCTGTAGATCTTTTCTCAAGTCCTGAACACCTGCTTCTAATTGCCTGGCTTGGGACTCGTAGGCACTTTCTGATTCTTGGATCTTGAGCAATCTCTCCTCCTCCTCACTACTCAGCAGCTTCAACATCTCCAAGGCTTTTCTTAGCTCTTCGAGTTCATCCTTCATTCTCTCAGCTCCGAGTGGGGAAGTATTCTGAATCACCTCTGCGCACTGAATTTCAAGGTGCTTCCATTTCTTTCCACCACTTCTAATATTTTTGGCAATTTCCTGCAAAAACAAGTTAAATAAAAATTAGCTGCAGGAATGGGAAGTTGGGGGAAAAGCTGAAAGCTGTAGGAAAAAAACATCGCCTCTCCTGGTTGTCCATATTTTGTTCTTCACTTCCTATTTCAAAGTACGTCCTTTTTCAAGTGATCAGAAGCCAGGGTTGGTCATCTGACTGACTTCTGAGTAATACTAAATGCCATGATTCTGAAAAAATTGGCTTGATTTTCATAAATGCTTGTCAGCTGAGGTCCCTGACAAAGAAAACAGGAGCTGCAGGCACTAAGAAATACTAATAGTCAGATTTCTGAGAGATTTAAAATTAAACACCATTCTCAAGACTGGTATTTTTATCACCAGCTCTAAACTCTCAAAACCTGTAAGCCTTCAGGCTCTATTTGGATCGTGTTTACCAAATATCATTCATTTAAACAAGTTTAAAGGGCAAGATTCTCAAAGAATCACATAACTGTAGGAGATCAGGCTTTCAGAAAAACAAAACAGACCAGCCTGTGACTCCAGCTACAGTTGGGAGAACTAACTAATAGTTTTAGGACCTGATACAATTCTTCTCCTCTAGCCTACGTTACAACCATACAATCACCAACTTATTTTGTTTGTGTAATTCTTTTCTCAAGTACACTCTTGTGTGGTTTGAGAAACATATACAGGCATGAAGAACACACAGTCCTGGCTCCCAGTTAGAATTATATCGTTTAAGGACCTTCAGTGCCTTTAACTTGTCCTCTGCTGAAGACTTGGTTGCTTCTCCAATGCAGCAGTTTAATCTTTCCATCACATCGTTCAGCCACAATTGAAACTGGTTGACGTTAGCGTTGTACTGTTCGTGTTCCTTGGTTATCTTTTCAAGCAGTTTCACTCTGCTCTGTAACAAGAAACATCAGAAGCCGTGAGGACAGCACTTATCTGGCTCTTTTTCCTTTACACTAACCCAGAATTTATAAACAAGAGTCCTTTCCACGAGCCCCGATAGCAGTTGGCCTCCACAGGAATTAACAGTTCACCTCAAGAAACAGGACACAAGACGGCATAAAGGCTTGTCCCTGTCTGGGTCACACTGCAGGCTTTCAATGGCTAGTCTCTGAGGAGACAAACTGCAAGGTCCTCTCAGGTGAATTTCTAGCCTCCCCTTTCCAAAACTTAGAATCACAGAACAGAATCATAGAATCGTCTAGGTTGGAAGGGACCTTTAAGATCATCGAGTCCAGCCATTAACCTAACACTGCCAAGTTACCACTGAACCATGTCCCTTAGCACCACATCTACATGTCTTTTAAATACCTCCAGGGATGGTGACTCAACCACTTCCCTGGGCAGCCTGTTCCAACGCTTGACAACTTAATTTTTCCTAATTTTTCCTAATTTTTTCCTAATATCCATCCTAAACCTCCCCTGGCGTAACTTGAGGCCATTTCCTCTTGCCCTATCGCTTGTTACTTGGGAGAAGAGACCGACCCCCACATTGCTACCACCTACTTTCAGGCAGTTGTAGAGAGCGATAAGGTCTCCCCTCGGCCTCCTTTTCTCCAGACTGAACAACCCCAGTTCCCTGAGCTGCTCCTCATAGGACTTGTGCTCTAGACCCCTCACCAGCTTCGTTGTCCTTCTCTGAACACGCTCCAGCACCTCTGTGTCTTTCTTGTAGTGAGGGGCCCAAAACTGGACACAATACTTGAGGCGTGGCCTTACCAGTGCCGAGTACAGCAGGACAATCACTTCCCTAGTCCTGCTGGCCACACTGTTTCTGATACAGGGCAGGATGCTGTTGACTTTCTTGGCCACCTGAGCACACTGCCAGCTCAAATTCAGCTGGCTGTTGACCAGCACCCCCAGGTTCTTCCTATTCTCTCATTAGAAAAAGAAAGGAGACAGAAGACTGATTCTGGTTTTGACTTTGTGATACAAGCACTTACGTTCCTCACACAGGTTAAAACCAAAGATGAGCACGCAACAGATTGAATTTGCCTACCTGTCAAAATGAGAGTAGGAAAGACTGTGCGAGGGGCATGCAGATTGTTTCAAAGTGTTCATTACTTCAACAAGCTGTCCAGAAAGTGACCGACAACTTCCAAGGCATCTCTAGAAATCATATGGCCTAGGAACTTTCATACTTACTCAGTTATCAGATCACAAACTATCCTGTGGTGATACTGCAGACCCTGGAAGCAAATTTAAGCCTATGGGAAATAGGCTTCATTTTCCATGTTACTGTTTGTGCACTCTATAACGAACAATCCCTGATCCTACAAGGGGCTGCGCATCGTGAGTTGCTCCCCTCCGATCCAGCCTGGCACCCCCCACAGGGCAGTCACTTTTTCTCCAGCTACCCTTGTTTGTCAGCTGAAGTTTAGACCTTGTTGAGGGAAATTTTACACAAATCACAAAGAATCCTGTTTGTGTTGTTTCACTAAAATAATATCCAACCTAAGTGTTATTTCCTACAAAATCAGACTGATTTTTTTTCTTGCCCTTCACCAGTTGGCATGAAGAAAAATTGAGGTACGCTATAGCTACCTTTGAAAAAAAATTGTTCCTTGTGCAATCCATTTAGCGCTTGCAGCACCCTTGAAAGGCTTTGCTGTCGCAGACAACAGGCTGACTTTCATTTTGCGTAATATGGGACACGTCCCATGCCTCTGAGCAGAGCTTGATCCCAGCTGTCCCCCACGGACAGCAGGGTGATCGCTGCAATGGCGGGCAGAGTTTCAAAGTCCCCCCTGCATTTCCCTTGTCTCTGTGAGGCTCTGGGCACGTCCCCACAGCTGTCAACCTGCCTGAGGTAGCAGTGAGCCATTGCCATCATGTCAGCCTTTCTCCAGCCAGGCCAGCAGAAGGGTGGCATGTGCATCAGTCACCATGGGATCTCCCATGTGAAGTGGGGTCTGGGACTTTGCCCTTCACCTTCGGGACAGGTTATTCCCACAGTGCAGTACAAAGCCACCACTCTCCAGGTGCCACCACACCAGCCTGTGTTTTCCACACTGCCACTGTGATCTCTGCTGACTTGTGCAAATCAAGAGTGACTCCCCTAAAGTTAGATGACTTGCTTTGGGACAAAAAAGGGACAGCAAAGGGACAGCTGCTTCCCACGGAGGATGACATGCTGCCCACTTATTAGGGCAGGACCTTTAATAGCACCACCTATGCAAACATGGGTTTGGATGAGACCAAAAAGCAGAATTATGACTGCAGACTTCTGTGGCCAAGAGAACACCTCACGTGTTTGCTAAATCACCTTGCCTTGATTCTCAAATACACAGTGGTGCATACAGGTTAAGTGATTCTCACCTTGACCTCAAGTTAGGGACTTGAAGGATGCAATCTGATAGCGGTGTAAATGGGCGCCAAACATTGAAGTAAAACAAGTCAGCCCAAGCTTATTGATTCCAGGGACTTAGGCTAATTTGTTGCACTCACAGAGGCTCCAAAGGGAGCAAGTCAGAAAAACAAAGTGGAGCTATTATTAAACTCCAAAGTCTTATGCTAATATATAGAGGGTTAAAAAGGAAGTCAAAATGACCCACCCCTGGGCAGCCTATTCAGCCAAAACAAAGGATCACACAGTTTGGATATTCCTGCTGGTCTAAGAGCTCAAGGAAGAGATGCCATGGTTCTGGACAGCCTGCTTGCTGTCAAACAAAAGGCTTACCAAGGGCGGACTGAGCACTCCCTCCCCCCAGAGGTTAGGCAGGGAAACTTTATAATGATGGAAAATATGGTATCACTTGCTACTGTAAGGTTAGGTTAGCTGTTCGAGGAACAGGATGCTGTTAAACTCCATCTGCACATGCACTTGGTTAATGCAAGGAGACATTAAGCAAGGACACGGCCTTGGAAAGAGTGAGAGCACCAAGAGGAAAGCAATGGGTTTGCCATCGGCTGCAGAGGAAGAGGTGTGTCCAGGCAGAGATGCCCAGCCCTGGGTATTCATGCAGGGTGGACGGAGGCATAGGAAACCCTCTCCCCTAACCTCCCCTCACGGTCAGCAAAGGCAAATGAGCCTCCTCTGGAAGGCAATCTAGAGCACATAAAAGAAGTTCCTGCATTAAATCCCATTGCAGCATCTCAAGTAGCGTCCAGAAAGCTCCTGTAGCCCTTCCTGGTGCTTTTAGTCTCAGCTTTAGGGTATGTGAGGGTTGGCATTATAAATATCTAGGCTGCAGTTAACAGAGACAACATGGACTGAAATTCATTTGATGTGCTCAGACATATTTCATATATTTCCTAAATAGCAACATGCTGTATTTTCTTACCATCTTCAGTCATCATTTGTGCTAAAACCCAGAACCTCTCCATATTGTTATTTCACTAGGCAAGGGAAAGCACATAGGAAATGGCTGCCACATCTAAATATATCCCTGTCAATGCAATTAAAAGAAGATTATGTGCTTTTAAAATTTGGGAATGATAAGGACACATGTTAGCACTAAGAAAGAAAAAAAACCCCACCGTTTGCTGATACCAAAGAAGCAATGTCACAGGCAGACCATTTAAGAAGCACTGTCCAAGAGCTTGCCTTCTGATAGAGCTGGACAACTGCACAGGATCTAAAAATGCTCTTCAAACACAAGTGTAACCTACAAACACCAACGAGCCTCCTCTGGCAGGCAGCTCAGGCATTCAGCTGGCATCTGCAACTCAATTTAGCCTGGCCTCTCTTCATGCGAGGGGCCAGAGCAATCCCCGTACAACTCCTGCATCTCTCTCATTCATTCCTCCCTCCTGTTGGAAAAGGCGTCAGGGTTTCTCTAACTAGCGTTATACTTTCCAACACGATTCCCAAGGTGCCTGTAACCTTGGCATTAGCTAATGAACTCTGCATTTACCTCAGCTGCAAAATCCAAGGTTTCCCACTTCCCTTCTTTGTTCCGTACCTCCTGAAAGAGGGACTTCTTAGCTGGATTCTCTCACTCCATCCTTCTATGAAATGTGGTATTTGTAACCAATGCCAAAGAAAAGTTTTTTCTAGCATCTCAGTTGGCCGGAGACATAAAGACATATTTTGTCTAAGTACTATGAGCCACTTCCTGATCTCATTTACAGCAGCATGTATCCAACTCAGTTAGAGAAATTGCACTATGTAAAACCAGTCTCAGAGAGGTCACATTCTGGCTTTGAGTATTCAAATCACTTGTTTGAAAGAACTGCCTTATTAAAAAAGCTAATGACTGTCTCCTGCTTCAAAACCAAAGACAAATCTTGGTTAGAAGGGAGTGAATGAGAATTTTAAACGGCAATCTAGATAGACAACACCTGAATTTCCAGGAACCTTCTTATTTGTAAATCCAGTTGCCTTGTAATGAAGAGATCTACCTTTAAAAGTAAATAATCAATGTTAAGGCGCAAGTCTGTTGGTGGCTTTACAGCCTCTCTGCAGCAGCTGCTGTTACGGAATTCCAAATATGCTCTGGTTTTTGGAGAGACTTAATAGCAGCAGTTTTATCTTTATGGTTAAAAAATACCTGAATTTCATGCTTATGAAAGGTGCTGGCTTGGCATTTTTTTTATTGTTTTGGGGTTTGGGGTGTTTTTTTAAAAAAAAACAGAAAAAGTATCTGTAGAGCAAGCAGAGCAATAGCATGAGCATCCCAATGTTGTTGTTTTTCCAGTGTGATCTGAAGTTAACTTTGTACGACAGCACCCGGGGGGAGAGAGCATACATCAGTGTTGGGCTCCAGTTCTGGGCTGAGGTGTAGGTGTGGGAACAAATAGAAGGCAACATTATGACAGAAGCAGACAGCAGAACCAACGTAATGAAAATTACTTGTATTTGCACCAGGTAATTCCAGCCTATAGAATTCCTGGAAGCCACTGTGAGACAAAGACTAGATTTTAATCTCTATATGTTTGTGATAGATATGCATATATATTTTTCAAATATCCCTTTGAGTATTTCTGTTGATATAGGCTAGTAAGAAACTGAATTCTCCTGCCCACCTATGGGTGTCTGCCCCTCAGCCATGTCACATGGTACAATCCTGTCTTACCTGAGGTTTAGAAGTGGAAAGTATGAGCCTTATCTGAAATCTTTACCCAGGAATAGGGTAAAGGAAATCACTGGCACTGAGAGATGAACTAGGATGTCTTACACCACCCTCTCTAACAACTGTTCACGCTGGAAGATTAGCATCAGGCAAGAATTAGTATCTAAATGCAGTGAAATTCCTTCAGATACTGGAACCTGCTGGTTGAGCTCAGTGTTGGGCCACAGCTGACTCCTACCTCCGTGTTTCCCAGTTCTGCAGCCAGGGACTGCAGCTCTGGATCTGGACTAATCCCAGCTCAACAAGGGTGCATGCACGTAGTATTCTCTGGCTCTGGGAACGGGTACTTTGGATCTGGTTATACAAGGATCACTAACGTGCTGAAAGATGAGGAACAATTCAAACTTTATACAGAGATGACCTAAACCAATATTCACTGGGTCACAGCAAGCAGCTTGCAGTTATTTTACAACAACATCCTATAAAGCGCAGTGTAAGAGCATCCCAATTAACAGCTTATTTTGGGATATAGCGACTATCGCAAACAGCCCACTGACTGAAAGAACAGGGATCCTCAGCTGTGTTTCCTTTTGCAGTCCTACCAGGGAAGCCCCATCGCTCAAGAAGCGGATAGCAAACAGTACTGTATATTGGTGAAATCTGAACACCTCCCACTTTTTATACGTGTACCTGAGCTTCTTCCCTGATTCCTTCATATTCCATCCTCATTTTCTTCTGAGCATCCTCATCAACGCTGGGGTCGCCTATCCTGCTGAACAAAGAATCAGCTTCCTCCAGCAGCCTTTCCAGCAGGACTGACTGATTTAAGACGTCATTCAGCAGAACCTGAGCATGGCTCAGCTGCCACTGCTTCTCCTTTAAGCCAAGCTGCAACTCAATGTCAGGCTCCAAGGTCACTCTCATGTGGTGAATCCATGCGTGAAACTCATCTTGGGCTTTGAGGTACTCACTCCAGTGCAGCCAGACCCACTCGATACGGCTGTTGGGGAGGGCAAGAGAGATGAAATTATGATGGGAGCAGTTGAGACTGGCAAGCTCAAAAGGCGTTCAACGCAAAGGACAAGGTTCTCAGCAATTCTAAGTTGCTCTGACTTCAGAGGGTCCAGATTCACTTCCCACGTCCTCCCTGCTCTGGGAAGGAAATATCCTGTACAAGGACCCTGTGCCTGGCCAAACTCATCGTTCAAGACCATGAGGTGGGCTGGCTGTGAAGGCAGAGAGCACTGAGGTCCCACGGACCCTCTCTCCCCACACAGTCCTCCCCATGCTCGTTGCACTGGGATTAGCAGTGATTGCCATCTACAATCCACCCAGCAGAGAAAGGCAAAAAGCACTTTATGAAAGCACTGGATGAGACACCTGCCTCAACACACCAAATAGCAGCCTTGTGCAGGGTACCTTTGTCTTACCTGTGACAGTGAGTAATGTATATGGCTGTCTCTTCCCACAAGGCTTTAATGTCTTTCAGTTTAGATAGTACCTCATGCTTCTTATCCTCACCGATGCTGCGAAGAGCAGCATCTGCCTTCACAAGAATCAAGTCCATTTTCAAGTTGCCTTCTGGTTCCAGCGCACGTATTTTCTATGAGAAAAACAAATGAGACTGAAAGCATGAAAAGAAAGCAAGCGTAATGGTTGCCATTTAAACTTTGTTTTTACCCAAGAATCACGAAGTGCCTGCTGCAAAGCTTCTCCTGAACAGAAAATATGAACTTCTCTTCAGATTTGTTTGTTCTTAAACATCCTAAAGGACTGAATTGAATTGAAAATCATGTAGCAATTGAAAAATATTTTAAGTTAGCTACAAAACCCAGATCATCTTCTATCAAATATCAGTGGCTGTGTTTCAGTTGTGGTTAAAAAGTTTTAGTACTATGTTGACACATACCAGTTGTTCTCCCCAACTTGCCAAAGAGTACAGAGGCAATCTCCACAGGGTACACTGCAACATCTCAGTTTTAAGCTCTACTATAAGAAAACATGAAACATATTAAAAAGGCTTTCTATTGCAAATAGAAGTTGGCTCAGAATACAAGCCAAGAGAAATTACCTAGTGGAATTTTCTGCCTGCCACCAACTTTTGCATTGACCCTAAACTGCTAAGCTATGAATTGGTGAAAATGTGTATCTTACAGAAATTGGAATGCCAAGGACTGAAAGTTAAGCCATACAATTTTAAGGAGATTCTCTTCTTCTACCCAGGGATGGAAAACCAGCACAACTTCTGTAAAATGTAACAGATTAATTATGTCCTGATTTGCATGTCAGCTTTCAGCATTACTTTATCCACATTTCTGACACCATCAGATTTCTTGCTGTTCTTCCACAAACTCCTGGCAAACTGCAGGCTCTCAAGTTTGAAGGAAAAGGCTTCTGAGGGGTTCAAAATCAGCAACTACTTTTGGAAAGATTAGGCCCATGGGATTTGTTCAAAAAAATCATGCCAGTTATTGCAAAGGTGAGACCAAATCACAGGCCGTTGGATTTCCAGTCTCACATTCTGAGAAAAGACTGCCCTTCTGGCATGTACACAGCATATTTGCATGTGACGTACAAACAGGCATTTGGATGAACTATCTACTATGAAAAGTGTGATTAAAGGAATCCAGGAAAGCAGGGCAAAGGGTAGGGCAGAGAAAGAAAATTAAAATCCATAGCTATCACCCGACAAGAAAAAATTAAGAGAAAAGCTGTATTCTAAGCCTGACAATTTTCCAGCAAGTGAAAGCAAACAACAGCCGGAGAGAATGCAGTGGCTGTACAGGCTTTTTTTCTTTTTCAAATCCATTTTTCAAATGATTGCTGGTTTTGGCTGGCATTTTCATTAACAAATTAACAGAAAATAAACGACAGGAAGGAAGCATGAAAAAAAAGGCAAGCCAGATGTAAAAAAGGAACTGAAAAAACGATGACTGAATTTGAAAACAGCCAATAGGAGAAGCAGTGAGCACATCACGAGGAGACGTGAGCTGGACAGGGAAGCCAGGCCCAGAAAGGAGGCAGGATGAGGGAGCAGGAGGTGGATAAGGTACACACAGGAAGAGAGAACAGACACTTGTTATTCTTTAGAATGATAAATTTCCAAAGTCTGAATTGAAAAAAAATCTCCTAACATGATTTTTTGCATGTTATATGCTCCTCCAAAGCCCACAGAAGTCAACGGGCTTCAGTTCAGGCCATATTAAATCACCGCAAACCTCTAACCCTTACATCTTGTTAGCTCTGCCATGAATGCACACCCTTTGCCAAACTACCACTCTCCCTACTCAAGTTCCTGTGTTTCTCGCCTTATATCATAGTTTCCCAGACAAAAGGAAAGGGTGAAAATAATTTAAGGGCAAAAATAAATCTATAGACCAAGAGGAAATACTTCAGATTTTCATGACCGACATGCAAGTCTGGCCACCACCCATCACCCCATGAACAGTCTCTGTATTATGCCAGAGGCAAGATCCAGCCTACAATGAGCTGCAGTTAAGGAAAAAGGCTGAAGACATTGCTGTACCACCACGTAAACTACCTCGTCCCCCATGTGAGTGTGCAATATTTTTTTGGAGTTGTTAAACTTCAGAAAAGGTAGTCCAAACGTGAGTAAATACACAAAAAGAAAGACTTTTGGGTAAATAATGATGGGAAAGATCTGGCCATTTAATTTAAAGAACAGACTAGTTGGAATTAAAGGGAATACAAGTATAAAAATAGTTTCACTGTTAATCATAGAAATATCTCCACTCCTTCTAATCAGGAATGGTAGAGATGGGACCAACAGGAGTGTTTCATTCTCTGAGATTACAAGAACAAGATAACATCTAATGAAACTGAAGTTAATGAATGTGAAATCACAGTAAGAAAGCAGGCACAATCTGCAACGGGATCTCTGTGAGAAGAGTTACACAAGAGATTAAGTAAGACCAGAAAAAAAATGAAAACATTTACCTTTTCATTAGACAGATTATAAAGAAGAGCTGTAAACCATTTTATCATCAAGGTTTATGGAAAAGGACAAGGGGATTACCCTAGGACAGCTCATTACTAGGACACTGCAATCTTTCTCTATCAGTAATGGAACACTAATGTGATCTGATTCTCTTGTACTGTATGCTGGACTTCTGCACATCACTATCTGGTACTTGCAAGCAGCGACTCAATTGTTTCAGGTTTGAGCATGCTCATAAGAGAGTATAAACATTTTAACCTGCCAAACCTGCTGCTAGTCTTCCAAATCAATCTGAAAAGCTTAGAAGCCTGTGATATCAAATTGCTATCCTCTTTTTCTATGTCTGTAAACATACTGCAGATGGAAAAATTAGAAAAAACACTGATGGCAATCCATCCACACAGAACGAATATTCCAGCAAGCAGGGGCAGCTGACACATTCCTGATGGAAAACTCCAGAGCTCACAGCAATAACTGCTGTAACAACGGCTGCAGTGACAGCCACCTCTGAACCGCTACATCACTCCTCCCTTACCTCAGTCTCTCTCAGTCTGGCTTCTAAGGCAGATCGAGGTCCGTTGGTGTTGTCATTGATCCTCAGTCTCTCTTGGATGGCCTTCATCCAAGCTTCTGCATTCTCCACACTACTGTCAAATTCATCCTGTAGCTTCTGAGTCATTGCATTCCAAGAAGCTGAAAGGAAAAGAAACAGGAAAGTAAGTAGGTTTTGGTTAAGACCTGAACAGGAATGGATTCAAGGCAATCTAAAGGAACAAGGGAGAAAAAGCTAATGATGTTGTGGCTTTCCTTTTTTAAGGGTAACACCAAAAAACGTAGCAGTATCACGATTCAGTCGAGCACAGTGAGCACATTCACACTGCAGCTTTCCCCAGATGAAAATATACCAGGAAACAAAAAGAAGGTGGGGAACTGTGGGAGGCTCCATTACAGTAAAGAGACTTAATTCAAAGCTTTCAAATGAGATTAGTCTGGTGTTTGTGGTGTATTCCAGATTGACTACAGCAATCACAAACACGTTCTGTCTCTTCCCAGAGCCTAGTCAGTACAAAACCCTGTGCCCTTCCAGGCTCATGTACTGAGGATCTGACATCAGACTAGCACAGCACTTGAGCACATGCTTAACTTAGAGGTACAGAAACCCTTTAAAGCTGGTGAGATCAGGATCAGATGCTTAGGCCCTCAGTTAACTTGTTCTGCTGAGACCGTGGACAGGTTATCCAAATGCACATGCAGTGAGCCTGGGATTCACAGAGAACAGGAACTGGCCAGCAACAGCCAAGACAAACCACTCACAAGCCATCACATGGGAATATCAACACTGATGGATTTCTTCTTTTGCCACCTCTTCTATTACATACCAGGTTCCAAGCTTTTCATTTTCCCCTTCCCTCTCTCTTGTTGCCCCTTCCCAATCAGCAGGAGGGTATGATGGTTGGTTGCTCTGTTGATTTGCTCTTGTGTCTTCTCTGTTTAGATGTAAACTCTCTGCTGCCCAAATGGCCTCCTTTGTGCCTGTACAACAGAGGAGAGCCATCCTACGCCCGCCCTCAGGCACTGCTTACTAAAACTTGACTAATAAGGATGAATCATAACAAAGCCCCCTGTAGGTCAGCTCCACTGAAGTGAGCAGCCATTGACATTAAATGGTTTTGGATCACATCCTATAACTACTGCCAGCCAAGCAGTCAGCGTCTCCTGTAAATTAAAATACTTTTCCTCTTTGTTATTCATCACTGAAATATTTTTGCAGCACAAAGTTTGAGGCTTAATTACTGGACCCAAGTTTGTTGCACAGAATTCAGTTCCGCAGCAGCCCCCTCAGTTTCCATGGGACGATTCATGTGGAAGAAAGTGCTCAGTGCGAGAGGCAGAGCATGGCTCTTGGCTGAGCTGGACCAGTGCTGTTTTGTAAGCACTTTAACTCTCAGCAGCTTAGTCTTTACAAGGGAGAGCCATCCTTCTCCTGCCCACTGGCGGAAAGCTTCCCGCCATCCTGCTGGTGTTCCTGTTCATGAGGTAAATGGATTCATGCAATATTAGATGTCCTCCCTTGTAGCTCCCAATGTGTTTTCTTCCACATCAGACCAGACAAACAAGACATCGATGTTCACAACACTGATGTCTGGCAACAGAAACAGTCTAAATTGTTGCTTTCCCGCCTTCAACAGGTTTTATGCTCAACAGGTCCCAGAACAGAGCGAGAGCTGCACCTACAGAGCAGCTACTGCACTACCCGCGGGGATTAATAGAGCAGAGGATGGGTCAGACCTCCAAGTGCAGACAAATGGAGCTGCATTTGCATGGAAGAAGGAATTCCTCCCTAAGTGAGAGATGTCAGACGGGGCAGGATCCAAAGCTGTAACTCTCAGAGCTAGAGGGCAGTTTTAAAAAGTGTGACCTCACCTTGAAAAGATTAAAGAATAGAACAGGATGTACTGGATTTAGCGAGGGTGGTGTGGCACGGGGCAGCTACTCCCTCTCTCAAATATAAAAAATATGGCAGAATATATAATTAAAGCGAAAATCATTTACTGACATCACAAGCGTCCTAAGGATGAAGCCAGCTAAAGGAGTAACGTTATTCTCAGTGGATTGCTAGATAGCTGTGTCCTTTTCCAATTATGACTGGTCCAGAACTGACATTTCTGAACTATAATGATCCAGCCCTCAGAAAACAGCACACATGTCTGCAGCTGACTGATCAACTCATTTTCACATTAACATTTCTCATTATATCTGGCAGCTGTAGAGGGACTGTCCCCTAGAACTTTCCTTACATACCTACATTTCTAGGCAAATAGTTTCCGAATGCACAAGTGTAAACTATGGTGATTCCAGTTATGCTATTGTGAAACAAAAACTCACTGTACATTTGCTGGATAGACTCTGATGAGGAGTGTCATTCACTCCCTAGGAGAGGTTTCTATTCCTGCCACATCCATACCATATTTAAAATTGACTTTAGAACTCCAGTCATGGAGTAGCCAATACAGAACATTACATGACCCTCGTCCTATTTCTTACAAAAAGTAGAGGGCAATCAAACATGGTTAACAAGCAGTGGAAAACCTACTGTCATCTAACATGAAGGAAACCTCACTCACACTCTGCCCTCATGCTGCTCTCCTCTGAGCACAAGGATTTTCTCTCCAAAAAACACAGATACACAGACCCCCATCTCACATGCAGGTGTTCCAACTAAGCAACTAATGCAGGAAGCCATGAAAAAATGTTATTTCAATATTAAGAACACCAGTTTGCAAAGGAAGAGAAAAACTTTGCTACTCAACTGCCTAACATCATTGACTGATTTTGACCAAGCAATTCCTATACCTAGCACCATAGAGATGATAAGTTTAGCACAAATAGAATAGTTTGGGTTGGAAGGGACATTTAAAGGTCATCTAATCCAACACCCCCGCAAAGAGCAGGGACATCTTCAACCAGATCAGGTTGCTCAGAGCCCCCTCCAACCTGACCGTGAATGTTTCCAGGGATGGGGCATCTCCCACCTCTCTGGGCAACCTGGGCCAGTGTTTCACCACCCTCAGGGTAAAAAATTTCATCCTTATTTCTAGTTCAACTCTTCCCTCTTTTAGTTTAAAACCCTTACCCCTTGTCCTATTGCAACAGGCCCTGCTAAAAAGTCTGCAAGGAAAACGTATGTTTTCTCACTTATTGTCGGCTTGGGAGGAAGAACAGCTGTTGACTATCTGAAATTTGGCAATATCTGTAATTTCTTTGCAAACGCTCCTAAAGCTGGGATAAATGATTACTGGATAAGTATTAATGAATCAACAGTATTTACCCCATTTCTGAGGCATCACTGGGACTACGTGATTGAGCAATACTTCTGGACATGAAACACAGGGCTTTGATCAGTACCAAGGAGACATAGCAGCTCCTGGAACAGACCTGAGCTGCTCAGCTGTGTAAATCCAGCATTCACAGACCAACCTGCAGCAGACAATTAGGGCCACCTGTACCGTGGTGTGACAACCCTCCGTCCCAGGCTGCAGGCTCAGTCACCAGGACCCACTGTGCCAGGGAAAGCCTCCTCTTCATCACAGGTGTGATCCTCTGAACAATTTGTACAAAATTATTTTTATCATAGTCATTTTCAAATGCATGTAGCTGTTCAAAACAGCTTTTCATGTTTTCCAATTTTAATGCCACTTGAATTGGTGTATTAATTCATACCGTGGAAGGCGTATTTATACTGCAGAAAGCATTTAGCATCTCTATACATATGTTACTAAATGAGGGTAATAACTATGCAGAAGAATTTCTGGCATAGATAATGAGTTGCTGAGTATAAGCAAGTTTTATTTGTCCAAATGCAATAACATAGTAGAGGTAAGGAAGAAGCATATCTCAGGTGCTGAGCATAAGTGACAGGCTCAGCACCCTGCTGAGCTCCTGCAGCATGTCCAGAGGTTATAAAAAGCATGTTTCAGGAACAGGAAAATGTAAGACACAGATTAGCTCCAGAATCCTTTAGCTGAACCTCTCCCACAATAGTAGCCTTCCTACCTTCTCTGAATAACCATCCACAGCCTCAAAAACATCGGTTGGCAGTGTCTGAGCAGGCATGCGTGTTTCAGTGCCACAGAGGGCACGATGCCGCAGCCCTCGCCCAGTTGCTCTGCCAGACCCAGGGCTTGTACTGGGCTGCCTGTGGCTGGGTTACCACGCATGCAAAATATGCACCTTTGGAAGAGGGAAAGATGAACTCCTGCGGCAACACACACCTGTCTCAAGTCAGCATCACTCCTCTCCCCCTCTCTCATCCAGGCACAAAACCATTTAGCGAGGATGGAAGCCAGAGGACTGTGACCCAAACTCCCCGAGGGAAGGGGCAGCTGGCAGGACACCAGGGGCGCACACACACTGTCCCCCCGAGCTTGCCCATGGGCTGAATACCCCAACGTAAACTAATGAGATCCAAAGCAACAGCAAGCTGGGTTTTGCTTATAAAATCTGCTCAGCTCCTCAGCTGTGTCCTGTTTGTGTCGGGATGGGCTGCAGAGAAGAGATGCAGAGACAGCCTTGCATCAACTGTGGTCTTGGAGCTGTCTCGCTGTGGAAAGGCAGATAAATTAATTAGCTAACTGCTCTGCATTATAGCTCTTGGAGCCACTGCATGGTAACAGTGCTGTGAGGGACGTGGAGATGCCTGGGTCTCCACGGCAGACCCTGACACGGTGAAAGGCACAGGTCACCTCCATGTGATCCACCCAGCACTCCTGGGGCCAAATTGCTCTGAGCACTTCTTCCTTAAGTACAGCTACTTCCGCAGTCTTTCTAGTGCATCTAACTCCCACTAGACCATTGCAAGATTGACTTATTTAATATTTGTAATGCACTACTGAGAGCTTTTAAAGTTATTTTGCAAGTGCAGTGTCTTTTTGTTAGGATTATCCTATTATTTCGCAATGTTTCCTAACATACTATTTCCTCTCTGCCAAGTTATCCTGCCTTTTTTTCAAAAAAAAAAAAAACAAACAACAAAACCCACCTTCTTAAAACGTTTCTCACAACCACTCCCATTTTACACATTCTTTTAAACCATACATTTATAGAACACAGGCTTTTAAATGGTTCCAATATGTCTTGGATTCCCATATTCATATACTACTTGACTAGTTTCCAGAACCCAGTTCTTACAAAAATAAAAGTACAAAAATGCTCCAGGAAATCCATATCATTCATCATTAGGGAGGCCATTTTCCAATTATTGAAATACTTCAAACTTTTCATAACCCCTTCCATTTGGTTCTGGGAGTGAATGTGGAAAAAAAAAAAGATTTTAAAAAAACTACTGGACTGTGTCAAATTTTATACAAATGCGTGAGTGTGGATGCAATTTTGGTTCTGGGAATTGTATCTGGGATAATTTAATAACTTTTCAGCTTCCCTGGATATTGTAAAGAG
The DNA here is from genome assembly GCA_013398915.1 of Dromas ardeola. Lineage (NCBI taxonomy): Eukaryota > Metazoa > Chordata > Aves > Charadriiformes > Dromadidae > Dromas > Dromas ardeola. Next base: position 1,053,668 of record VYZM01007323.1, read on the forward strand.
AGCTCTGAGAAGGAGCAGAGCTGGGAGCTCTGACCAGTCTGCTTCAGACTGTAGCAGAGGGTCGGTCATTGGCACAGATCATAGAGAGGATAAAGCTGAATATTCTTGCTCTACTCCAGGAGGAGCTATTGTGAATCACGGTACTAGTAGCTGATACTTTACCAGCGGAGGGACTGAGAGCCTCCAGGGAAGCTGCACACTCGTAGAGTGGAGTTAAACTGCCCAAGTAGGTGCAGAAGCCCTCAAGGTTTCAAATAAAAGGTGTAGTTGTTTCCAGCATAATCTTTTAGAGGCTTAAAACATTGATGCTATCACTTTGGCCATCTTCCAACATAGCCTCTTCCTGTGTTATTTGCAGTCAATGTTTATGACAGTCAGAGATTGTTTGCCCTAATTAATGAGCTAGAGAATAAATATTTTTTTTGAATAAACACATCCATATCCTAGTTACAAGCATCCCCTTCAACCAAGGAATGTTACCATCATGAGTACATACAGCACTCCTGTATAATCATTTTCTTTCCCTTACAGAACAATCCATAGGAAGCCTATGACTAATGCAAGACATTCTGCCAGAACATGATCACACCTGACAATTTTCTATCTATTTGATACAAAAAAAATGAGAAGTAGAGATGTGTTCTGCACAGGCTAACTCTCAAAAAAGCCTAATTTTTTTCAACCATTTGTTTAAAGATTAACTTCAGACTTTGTCGAGAGACAGTGCAAATGGGATATGTTTTTGCTTTCTAAGACTGCTGTGGAAAATATATAATTCCCAGGTCTAAAAAGCCATTTCCTTAAAAAAGGGATTTAAATTTTAAAATAGTTCTTTATCTGAATGGAAACTTCATGTGCAAGTAAGGCAGAGATGGGTCCTGGGGCTATCTTCCCTTTTAATATCAGGAATGACAATCAGTAGATCTGACCGCAGCATTTTTATTTTTTATATTTCAATCTTCAACTCATTTGGAAGTAGAACGTATAGGTGAGGACTCTTAATTACAAATCTCTCCCCACTGCATACATTCCACACACACACACCCCTGCATTTCCAGGTCACTGTAGGAGACAGGCTGGTCTACCATGATTCAATTAGATAAGTAAAGTGCAGGTTTTAGTACTGGTCTAGAATTCCTTTTAACCACCAAGCAGACTGAGTGTCTATATTAGATATCTGTCTGGTTTAGATTTTGATCTTCTATCCCCATGTTATTGAGGTATTAAACAACTCTTAGAGCATTTATTCACTCAGCTCCGCGCTCCCCCCCTGCCCTGGGAAGTACAGCTATCTCTGTGCTCTTTATAGGTAACACCTCACGTTCAAAGGCACTTTGTTTCTTGCCTCTAGGCAATAAGGAAATACTTGAAAGGACAAGAACAAAATCAATAATTCAGTTAATAAACACTGCAGAGTGATTTTCAAACTTTTCTAATACATGCCCCTTTTCAAGTGTCTCTACAGAGATGCAGATCTCTGTTTAGTGACTTTAAACTTAATGACGGGAGTCTTCCCTTTCCTAGTTACCATTCACAGAGTCTTTAGTCTGGGAAATCACAGGTTAAACACCTCTGCTCTACAACTTCAGCGGAGATTCTTCACATCCAGGGAATCTGCCTCAGAAATTGCCCCTGAAAGGTACCTGCGGGTTTACTAGCAATCTACATCTTGTGAACTTGTCCCCAGCTGCTGAAGTAGGCTGGGTTTCAGCTTTGCACAGCTCCCTGAGAGTTTTACCATCAGTCAGCCAACGAGAAAGCACTGCGAGCTAACAGCATTAGTCTCACAGTCTCTGGAGGCTAGAATTTATGTATTTAATTATCTCCCGCTTGTCCTCCACAGACCGTACGATCCCTTAGCACTGGGTGCCAGTCACAGCGCTGATATACTGACTAATAAACCTCTGTGGTATCTGCCTCTTGGCTGGAGATCAGTGAACAATTCAGAGTGATTCATATATCTGATAAATCAATCCTCTTTTGCTGGTCATATATTGTGTACGGACAATCTCATTTTCTCAAAGGTGTGGTTATTCCTAACTATTTGCCAAATATATTCTGCAAATGACTTTTGCTCTGTAGACTATTCCCAAGAAATTCTTCCTTGTGATTCTTAATAACCCGGCTGCGCTGTTTAATTTTGGTTTTGGCGTCACAACCCTAGTAAGAAATTGTCCATCTTCCCCAGCTGGCTGGCACAACAGCTCTTCTCGTTTGTGTGCAGTTTGTCCCACAGTAACTCCCGAGGGGGCCATTTTCATCATCAGGACCCCAACATGTTAAGCTGCGTACGTAGGGTGTGCTTTCACAGCATCCCGCGGTGAGCACAGTTAAAAGGATAATACCTCTGTCCCAAAGAGATTACAGACAACATGTCAGAAAGGGTTCAGCAATGAAAGCAAAGCGTCAGCGTGTACTTGGGGACACGGAGTGGTGGACAGAAGAAAGGGTGGTTAGAGACTGCAGCTGCATTTCCAGCGCTCTGTGCAAGCTGTGGTGGTTCCACCACCCATGTCCTCCACCCACCCCTTGAAGCCAGAGATACTCAGAAAGAGATCCTCCAGCCCTGCTACAGCACATGGCCTCAGCACACAGGGTCTGCAAACATGCCGGGACTCAGAAGTGTCTCTCACACCCGGAGAGAGAATTCATTGCACTGAACCTCAGGCTCTCGGTGCAAGAGAGGGGTATTTCCAAGCAAAGACCCATGCCAGAGGTGAGACAACTTGCCTTTTACAAGAATCCCATGTCCTGAAGAGGCCTACAATCATAACACGGGTGCTCAGGGCTACCAGATGCCAATCTGTCTCTAAGTATGCAATCCTTCCTCTTCCACATCCTTTCCTCTTCCATATCACTGTTTCCACATTTGGATCTAGGGTGGTTTTGCTCATACAATTTTTTCCCCTTACAAAACCAGTGTTAAAATCGGTCAAACGCCTCCGAGTGAGCAATTGTGTGCAACAAGGGAGCACAGGCACACAGCTTTTAAACTAACTAAACTAATAAACCTTTTAAGTCAAGTATTTTCTATAAATATTTGTTAGAAATAAAGCCATTTGCAAGTATGTAACAAGTATACTCTAAGGCCACAGTATCTTTTTTCCCCTTTAGAAGAACAGCTCAAGGACTGACTCCCCAAAACATAAGCTTTCCCAGATACATCTTTCAAAACATTATCACTAGGATGACAGTAATAAGATTTTTATATGGTGAAAGCAAGACTCATTGGAATTGATAAAAAAGTAGTTAGAAAGTAAAAAAATAGTAATTTTAAGTTGTTGGTTAAAATAAGCGTTATTTTCATGGGGTCAAACACGTGATTATGGAAGAAATTAGCATATTTTAATTTGTATGGGACAGGAATATCCATTTCTATAAATAAAGAGAAAAGTGACCACCGCAAGAGCTAAACACTTGAAATGCTGTCAAAAACATACAGCAGGGTAAGTAAAGCTAAACCTAAACAGCCAGCACTCTGGACATAATTTAAAGTAGTATTTGCACTAAACTCATAATGCCAGGCTTTATATTGCAAAACGGCACTGGTTTGTGTTCAGACAAACTCGTGGGCAAACAAGGCCTGCCCGTGTCCCAAGAAAATACACTATTGGAACTGCCAGCAACCTCATCCCCAAGCTGAGAAACAAAAGGAGACCACTGCAAAGCGGTGGCTATAAATTAATTCTGAGAACATTCCTGGAATTGAATAAAACAGGCTGCTTTCTCGTGACTCATTTTTGCCTGAACTATTGCAGTTTCCACGTCTTCATCACCCTCCCACTGTGCGTGCTCGCCAGGCGCTGTGGGCTGAAGAGCAAGATCGCATCTCTGCTTTCAGTTGCAGAGACCTCTCCCAGCAGCCGCTGGAGCACCAGCAACGCTTTCGGTTCTGTGAAGAGACCAGCATCGCCACAACCCCAGCGCTCCCACAGCCCAGGATTTCACAACAGGGATGAAGGAGGCCTCCGAGGTGAAGCAGCACTGCCGCCTTAGTAGTCCTTTCAGCCTGACTGAGGACTGAAGTCCTATAGTTTATAAAGCTAAAGGGGATTTGAACCTCCTCCTACTGAGACTGATAAAAACTAAAACGAAGAGTAAAGTGGCAGCAGGGCCCAGCAGTAAGCCACGTTTGTCAGCAGTCCACCCCCAGTGAGGACGACTAGTGAGTTATTTAAAGCTGTGATCACAGATAATTACCGTGCTGAGCAGCGAGAGTAAAGCCGATGCTTATTCTTCTCACTCTTACATCATCCACTTTTAATTACCTTTTAGAAATGGAATACTATAAAAAAACCAAAGCTCGCTCTTTCCTGCGAGCACCTGAAAAGATCAGGCAGCTCAGCTCTATTCAGAGCCCAATGAGACCTCAGGGCCTACTTCTTCTTAGCAATTTTAAAAATCCCACCCTAAATATTACAGGACATATTTCTGGGGCTGCTGGCTGCCAGAGAGCTAATGCAGGCACACATTTAGAGCAACAGGGGTTTATATCAGCTGAGGATTTGCACACACACACTGGCGTATTTGACAAATATCTCCTGACAGATGTGACATAGCAGTAATGATTCTCAAACACCTGAAAGAAGGGAAAGGTGTTGAGATACAGATTCTTATAACCAAGTAATATATCATTCTTCTACAAGGAGTAATATACATCATGGCACAAACTTAACTTTGATCTAAAAGAAAGAATAATCTTTGCTCTGTAGTCTCCAAAGCCATCTTTTAAAGATACCATGAACACTTGTTATATATTAAAGGCATTTCGTATCACTGGAATTTTTCCCTGCTATTTCCCCTTTGAATTCGTAGATCAGGGCTCAGCAGGTACCTTGCTAAAGGTTGATTCCAAAAACTGGAGAAGCAGGTTATCACCTTCCTAAAGGAAAATGCATCCAACTCTGTGATAGGGGACCACTGCTAAACCACAGCACAACAGAGCCTCCAATAACCACGTTTGGGCTCAATGAGCACAACACAAGCAACAATGCTTTTACAACCTGTAATCCCTACTTAAAAAAAAATAAAAATTGAATTTCTTTAATCTCTTTTTAACTTGCTGCGTACACCCAAGTCATGTTTCAACAGTCATATATGGGACCTTAAACCCGCACTATTTAACAAACTTCAGGGAAGAGATCTCAGCAGTCCCAATTTGGTTAACATTTTGGGGCTGTAAAAGCTGATATCATGTCTTGAGTGCCAGCAACACTCCTAACAGACACTCTCCCTGTTAACTTCACTGGCTGCCCCTTATCTCCAACCCTTGTGGCGAGCACCATGGCAGGGATATTTTCACTTCTTTTTTCCTGCCTTACACGAAGGAGTTCCTCATCCTGACCCACTGCTCACAAAACAGTTTATCAGGCTTTATTTTGTCGCATAGGGCCCTCACCCCCAGATCCTCCCACCCCCCTGCGACACAGGCACCAAGCAGGAGGTGAGGCGAGGGCTTTCCCCGGAGAATGAATGGGCCGGTCCGTGTGTGCCACCAGCAACCAGCCGGGTGCTGCCGGAGCCCTCGGTCATTGCCCTCCCCCAGCAGGCCACTATTTTCTATTTCTTTTTCATTATAATTCAAATCCTTGAAATTTCAAGGAACTTAATATCTTTGACACTTCTACCTCTACGGCAAATCTAAAGGAAAGTGGAAAATGAGTTCAAACAGTTATCAGAAGCCAAAAGATACAAACACACTGACTGCACGGTCATGACTACCTCACTTCATTATGAAATAAAAGTAACAAACCTTGCAAAAACCTTACCAAAATCCTGCGAATTCTGGAAAAAAGAGCAGGTAAAAGTCTACAGTGATTTCATCAAAGTCCCCTGATGGGTTTCCAGCATGGCAAGCGCAATTTAGCCCGGCCTCCGCTGGGTGTAAGGACAGCGGTTCGGCAGGGCTGGCAGCACGAGCAAGTCTGGCGCGAAGAGAAACCAGCGGCTTCCTCCTTACACATGTGAGAGGCAGCACAGGATTTCCTCTCTGCCTCCTACGGCGTGGTAGGAGTGAAAAAGGGGATGACAACCTAAAGGCATATCAGCCCAGAAAAATAAAATTAATAATAATAATAAAAAAAAAAGATATAAAAGAAAACCAGCACGGCATGCTGTTGAAAGGTAGGTAAGATTTAAATAGCAATAATCCCCGGAAACTATCTAGTTCAGGTCATCAACTAACAAGCTGGTTAATTCCTGTAAGGATTAATGCTTGAAATTATAATGCCTGACAGATGTTTGCTGAACAGGAATTAGTCCAGAATACGCAGCATGAAAACCAGTAAGAAGAAGAATTGCAGACAGGCACGCGTCAGAGCCAAGATTTTTAGAAATCATTAGCTCAGCTTCTAACATTATAATTTTCCTTTCTACCCACCTTATCTTCCACTTCTTTTTTACTCTCAGCTCTCTAGCAGGAGATTCCCTTCACAGACTGACACACTAATCTAGATTCTGCTCTCCGTTACAACTGTGCAATGAGAAAAAGAGGTTAGCCGATAATTTCGGGCAATACCACTGCTGCACAATTTGGCTGAATGGAATACACTTTGTAGGTGTTAGCTGTCTCTCATGACGGAGCACATGATGAATTCTCCATTCCTGATTCCTCCAAACTATTGGAAAATATAAAGCAGCATTCTCCCTCAATTAATTATGATCCTGCTGGGTATGTCTGCTGTTAGATGTTCAATGAAACCCACCGGTGTGGTCTACCCACCCACTGCCATTTGCATCATCCAAATGGTGTAAATCTAGTTAATATACTCCAGGATCAAACCAGATCCCACTTACACTCAGGCTAGTGTAAATCTAAAGCAAGTCCATATGGCCAACAATCTTTCTAGTTTTACAATTGCTGTGTATCACAATTTGTACTATGCTGAGCAGCATTTCTAGGCTTACAATAAAAGTAAGGAGGAAAGGTGGAAGTATTAGTGAAAAGAAAACACGGGGAAAAAAGTTGGTTCAAATTCTACTTCCAAATCAGAAGTTACAGATACAAACAGGGATAAAACTATGAACCTCTCCACCCATTTCACAATCTGGCAGCAAGTGAACAGCATGGGGAAGAATTGATGAGAGGAACAGAGATGGGATGAAAATTTAGGGAAGAACAGGAGTGGAATGGAAACTGTCGATCAAGCTAACCCTGTGAAGTCGCTAATACAGAGGATTAACTGAAGACCAGTAGCCTTAGCTAGGCTGTGACCCCCATGTGCAATGGTGACCCCAATGCAGCTAACTGAACACAGAATTTTGCCACCAATGGTGAAAAAAACCAAGGGACAGAGAAGGAATGTCTCAGGAGTTATCAACGCTATCAGTACCTCTAGAGAGGGAACTGATATACCAGCTATTTTCCAACTGTCTTGTTAGCCTTTTGCAAACATGAATAATCCTTAGTAATGATAAGAACATCTCAAACCACATCAGCCTGCAGCCTAGACTATACGATGCCTGGGGGAATGCAAACTGGAGAGTGGTCCATTTATCTGAAAGTCAAATCAGGGTTGTTTTAGGATTGTGTTGCTGTTTGAACGGTGGAGTTTAAAAGGCCTATAAATGAAGCCCTTCACATGCTTTCCCCCTGTTCTCTCTCTCCTGTGGTAAGTCCTATAGCCACTGTAAATTTGCCATAGTCCCGTTTAAAAAAAGAAAAAAGAAAAAAAAAAAAAAGACTGAAACTACTAGAACTGAGGAAGCAGACTATATGGCTATCATCAGCTATACACAGCAGCTTCTAAAACACAGCAAGAAGCGGTCTCTTTGGATGACTAGCCTAGAAAGCAAAGGAGCCCGGCAGCTACCCTGGTGAGTACAGCCAGCCACAACCTGGAGGCAGCAATGAAAGGATCAAACTAACAATCAGAAATGCAGCATTCCACATAAAACTTTCCGTGAGTTAGTATCACAACATATTTTAAATATATAAATCCTAGATTACCACTTGACCATAATTCCCTTTAGACCAAATTCGATTTTACATTTTTCCATATTTTGAAAGGAAACTGCAGTTTCAGCAAAATACTCCAAATGTTCCCACAACATCTGACCTGCCGTCCCCTTCCTTCCCATACAAAAAAGGCTATTTTCAGTTTCAGCGAGGGATGGAACAATGTTTTTCCCACTCTTCAGGCCAACTATAATTTCTGTTGTGGTAGTGGAAATCATTTGAATGGCCCCTTCTTTAGCCTGACATTTCTATGTTCAAATAAGGATTCAGTTACATCTGGAAGAAACACAGTTGGATGATCTTAGATTACCTGACAGTCTGTAGGCACAGCAAAGGAAACGTATTTCTGCAAACCTGGTGCAGCCCATGGAGTTAAATGACTACATTGCCCCACCGATTAACCTACTGTACTTAAGTGATACTCTGGACAGACTGGTCTCGTTGCTCACTAATCATCTGCATCTTTGAATGATGTACCAGACCACTAATGGTTTAAGAAAGAGAAGTTGTCACCCTAGTAGGGTTATAAATTATAAAGCATGGTCTGAGCTCCAACAAAGAGCTATGAAACCACTCAGGTAGGAAACAAAGGAGCAGTATAAAAAATTTTCTCTCAAAAAGACCATTATAACTGTGTTATATATTCTTACTACTCTGCAGAGGCTCAGGTCCTAGCTATGAACCAGCACTCCACCATGCTGCAGGTAGCACATGTAGAACAGCAGTGGCATCCCCAGTTCACCAAGGTTACTAGTGAGGCAGAAGAGAAGAGGCAGAATATGGATACAGACACAGGGGACACACATAGGAGCAGCGAGGCGGTATTAGCCAGAACGAAAAACCACAGGCAGAGCAGCAGCTGCCTAACCACGGTCAAATTTCCATAGACATTGCAGCAAAAGAGTTTTAAGGAGGAATCTGAGAGATGGTCATGATGTGGATTTGGGAAGGCCTACATGTGAGGTCAAGACTGGGAGAAAAAGGATGAAAGCACTCAGCTGAAAGCCTACCAAGCACTGGCAGAGGTTGGTATCATAGGCTGGCCATAGGTGGAAGCTGCTCTCCCAGTAGCAAATGAAATGCAGCTTGGGGATGTATAGGAATCAAAATTTCCATCTTCTGGGTAAGATCGTATTTCTAACTATACTTTAATTCTGAATTAGAATTACATTGGTATGAAGGGGACTGTCCATGCAATTGCTACTCCCCGAAGAATCTGGTTTGGAATTGCTGTGAAAGGACTTTTCAGAAAAGGAACACCCACACCAAGCATTCAAGTTGTCCTAAGTACTGGGCTTGGAGGTACTGGCGGGGGTGGCACAGACTTGGCGCAGTCAAGTTCTTGGTCTCTCTTTCTGTTACAATTTCACTCTGTGTAAATAATGAATCATTATGTAGAACCTAATCATTAGGCACAGCCTAATGATTCAGGTGTCCCACCTGCCAGCTGAGCGTCTGAAAGATCAGGCTGAGGTAGTCATTATGGTCTGTCCCATTCAACAAGAAAAAAGGTATTTTGGCTTTACCAGTTAGCATTAAGAAAAAACAAAACCAAGAAAACCCAACCCACACATAAAACCAAACTCTGAAAAATGTCAGATCTGGTTTGAGCAAGACTAAAAGAACCAAGATGTGGGTTAGCTGCTGGTATAGTTGCTTAAGATCTATTTGCAAATCACTAAATTAAGGTGTAACCCGCTGGTAGCAATAACCTAAAAGCGCTTCACAAATACCAGAGTGATTGACACATGACACGGGAAGGACACACTACAGAAAACAATTACACGTGCAGCACTGAAGCAGCCTGTTAACGTCCAGGTAAATTCCTCAGCACTGACTAACTACTATCAGGGCTTTAAAACAAAAACAAAACAAAAAAAAAAGGAAAAGGGTGTGACATTTAAAGCATTGGGATTAAATGTGTTCATATAATTACTTACAAAAATGCTTTTTATAAACACCTTCAGCTCTTTCATCAGACAGCAAATGCTTCTGCTCTCTGCTGACCAGAATGACAGTACCAGCCCTCCTCCATCATTACAGGAGAGATGGGGAGGGACTCTTTATGACAGTGTAGTGATAGGATGAGGGGTAATGATTTTAAACTGAAAGAGGGGAGATTTAGATTACATACTAGGAAGAAATCCCCTACTGTGAGGGTGGTGAGGCACTGGAACAGGTTGCCCAGAGAAGCTGTGGCTGCCCCATCCCTGGAGGGGTTCAGGGCCAGGCTGGACGGGGCTTTGAGCAACCTGGTCTGGTGGGAGGTGTCCCTGCCCATGGCAGGGGGGTTGGAACTGGATGATCTTTAAGGTCCCTTCCAACCCAAACCATGCTATGATTTTACAGTTCTATGATTATGTATTCTCACAACCGTTTGCTGGACAAGCAAACAGCTGAGGGGAGAAATAAACTAATGCTGAAGGCAAAAATATCTTTAGTGTTGCTGGTAGCCCCTAGGTAACTGCCATCAGGTGGTTATGGTGTACAAGCACCATGACAAGGGATGCCTCCAAGGGAGTGTCTGAAGAAGGGATATTTTGTAAATGGACAGAAGATGCTCCTACCCATGATGAAAGCTAGCCATACCGTGGACAGCTAGAGGTGGCACAGCTATGATTGCCTCACACAGCCTAGGTGCTGGCAGCTGCCAGGGACACGCTCCTGCTCCCTCACCTCCTTGCAGAAACTCCCTCTCACTGCTTTACCATCATTCTCTTTCTTCCTTCTTCTTTGTCTCCCTAATTATTAATTTTTGATTCTACACTTATCCATGAGCTTCTCTTAGGGCAGGGAACAATCATTTTGGTGATGTCCGTAATGGGGCCATTTTTCTAGACAAGGACCTATAGCTCTGGACCAAGAGCTCAGTGCCAATGGCGTTGCCTTCCAACTGAAGTGCTTCAGAGGAGAAGCAGACATACCTGGGGTTCGATTTGAGAAAAATCTGGGTAAAGAAATTAATTCTACACTGAAAGTGTTTTAAAAAAAACTAAGTAGTAACTAGGGAAAAAAGGACATGAAGAGAGGGGGAAAAGTTCTACAAGACAGGAATTTGAAGCTTGCATATTAAAAAGAACACAAAACCAAACAAAACAGAGAAGACTGAATCTTTTTCCTTTCTTTTAGATTGAAGACATTTTCTGTAGATTGGTATCTCACACCAGCAGCATGCACCCACTGACAGAACAACTAATGGAGTCGGCAGGTCTATAATCTGCGAATACAAGGGAAAATCACAGGCTTTGGTGAAGCCAAGGGCAATACTGTCACAGAGCCAAGATCTCTACCCTAACTCCTGTGGACTTAAAAGACAAGGTAACAAGAAAATTTTTCCTTGGGTGCTCTCTTTATCTGGAGATCTAAATTAACCCGAGCGCTTCTCTGGTGTTTACCGAGCTAGCGTTATTAGCTATATATACTTTACACAAAGCCTGGGCTTAACCCACTGCACCTATAGACCATTTCTGCTGACTTACATGAGAAACATCACCTATGTTTGTCAACTGCTGTCATCTGCCATTCATATAACCACTACCATGTTCCCACGGAGGCTCAAGAGCACTCATGCAAAGAGATTTCAGCATTAAGAAAAATCAGTCATCTAAGTTAAAGGAAATGCACAGCCTGGGGGAGAACTGACAGCTCCAAAGACTGGTTCTTTTATTTACTCACAAAATCTTTAAGGTAGGGGCATATTTCCTCACATGACCCTGCCTTTCCACCTAACTGACTTGAAAATGCAGCGGGTACGCCAGTGCCTCTACACGTTCCACCTTTGGCTTCCCTGAACTTCTTCAGGCTGTACTGACAACGGGGTACACAGCCTGGATAAAGACCAGCTGTTACATCTCTCAAACTACTCCTCAATCAGAGGCAACATGTGTTTTGCTGCAAGGATTGCCTCATTATAATGGCAGGAAAACAAAAGACAAGCATTCAATGCTTTAAATTACATATCACTTCTATGTAAGGTGGAGAGAAAACATAGCCAAAATTAACCCTACAATTTTTTCGCAGCCCTATCTTTTTATTGCTGTAGCATCAGTCCAGCGGAGTGAGTAGGTGAGACAGTGTGAGATAATCTTGTAGGGTAAAAGCTCCGATCTTGCTGGGGTTTAAATAAACCCTAGCATACAGATCCTCTATGGGTGGTTTACTCTGTCTCCTGTGTGACACCCTCCAACATAGTACCTCCAACACAGTTGCCACACACATTGAGTGTACCCTATGAGATGAGATGCTAGCGTTCCCTTGTCACAGACACTGATGGTCTCAGCAGCACCTATCTTTCAAACATAGCCTCCAACAGATGATGCCACACTCAACAACACAGCACCTGACATCACTGGTCCCATTTTAAAGCTGATTGTACATGCTCCTTCAACATCTCAGAGAAAACCTATGGCAGAGAACACAGCTCTTCTGAATCAGTCCAATACATGAAGAGAAGAAGGATGACCACGTGCTCAAGAATACCTGCTGTATGTTGTTTGGGAATCATGGATTAAGGCCTTGATGACTACGCTGTTTACTCAGCAGAAACTACACAAACAGTGTCAGAATTCACGAGAACTCTGGTTGTATGCGCCAGCCTGGATCAAAACAACACTTATGGCTACACTGATTCTTGAAAATCAAGTATTTTCAAGGAGCCTTGAAGAACATCTCTCACTCCATCAAAGATAACAGCTTCCTGAATATTCTGTTACTTAGTCCCACAAGGCACAATACTGAAAGGAGGTTACAAGGTGCTGTTACTCTCCAACACTGGGAAGAACATGCCTAGGAGAGGAAGCCTGCAAATTGGGCCACCAGTCAGAATTCTGTCACTGTTCGTGACACTGCCAATGAATTCCTGCATCAGCTGGGCAAACACCACAGTAACACATGCCTCAATTTGCTCAGCTATCCCACAGATACAGTAATATCCACCTGCCTCAAAGGAACCCAAAGGTTTTTGTGGATCTGACTGTCCTTCTACTAAAGCCAATAAGGCTTTTTAATTATCCCACTGTATTTAGCACTGGTGCAGCATCCCCTTGAGTAACGCGTGCTGTTCTGGGGCCCTTAATTTAAGAAGGATGTCAAGGTACCCAAATGCATCCAGAGAAGAGCAACAAAGTTGGTGGAAGGTCTGGAAAGTATGTCCTATGAGGAGTGGCTGAGGACTTTGGGCTAGTTTGGAGAAAAGGAGGATGAAGGGCGACCTCATTGCTCTCTACAGCTTCCTGAGGAGGGGATGGGGAGAGGGAGGTGCTGAGCCCTCTGGTATCCAGTGATAGGACACATGGAAATCATTAGAAGCTGCACCAGGGGAGGTTCAGACTGGACATGAGGAAGCATTTCTTTACTGAAAGGGTGGTCAAACACTGGAGCAGGCTTCCTAGAGAGGTGGCCGATGCCCCAAGCCTGTCAGTGTTTAAGAGGCATTTGGACAATGCCCTTAATAACACGCTTTAATGTTTGGTCAGCCCTGAAGTAGTCAGGCAGTTGGACTAGATGATCACTGTAGATCCCTTCCAACTGAAATATTCTATTCAATTATTATAATCATCATCAATTGCAAGGGGAGCAGCATGTAGCCCTATGTAAAATGTTCCTAGGATTCCCTGGTGACAGGCACTATAGCTACTATGTATAACACTAAGTCCCCCAGAACACGCTAACCCACATGGGCCTCTCATTCATCTTGTGCTCCCTGTCACATTTCTGAAAAGGCTTTCTGCATAGCACAACTGTAACGACACTTATTTCACCTTTTAATGCCACTAAACAAACACCAATCAAGAATAAAACAAACAAGCCACAGCATGATACCTGAATTCCAAGCAAATTACAATCTCATGCGTCTCCTTCGTTCTTGCTATCTCCTTCAATTTCTTCTGTTATTTCATGCATCTGTTCATATTGCCACTTAATCCTCAACCTATTACAGTCAAAGCAGAAATTCCCTTGAAATCTCTTGATATGAAGTCCTTCATATCAAGCCCATGTCTTCTGTTTAAGTGTAACATAGAAAAGATGCTTGTACCAACAGAGACATGAAAAGTCAGTTCTGCCAAAGGGAAACAAACGAGTCCACATCATCTTTAAAATCCACGCATTTTTCCTTGGAATACAATTAAGCTGTGTGCACAGACAGAGCTATCAAAGATTGCTTATTAACCTGACACGTGGTGTCAACGAGAATGCCCTTCCCTGTCAGATCTACCGCTTTTATCTCAACGTTGAGCTGGGGCCACTTCAGATGGCTGAAGTTAATTACCCCAGGGCTCACAACTCCCTGAGTCATTTTTTGTAATACAGGCAGTACCACCTTGTAATTCAATTTATTTGCAATACAGGGACATACCATGATAAGCAACAGTTCGTGCTACTTCGAAGCGCTGAAACCAACAGCCATGTCTAACAGACAGCATGTTTACTGCTTGCCCTGCATTTAAAAAGACTCTGTTTCTTTAAAACTCTGACTATTGTGCCCTAAACAGTCAAACACTAGAGAACAAACAGGAAAAAGTAAATTTTCAAAGAAAAGAACAAAATTGTATTTAAGGTGATGCTGAAAATGCTGCAGCTAGTCACAGAAGAGTTGTTATAAGGAAATTCTGCCTTCCTAAATACATATGCTAATATCAGCTACAAGCAACAGAATTACAATTCAGACCAGAACTGTAGGAAAATTCAAGGATGCGCAGTTTGGGGCCTATCACTAATCGATACTAGGCTGAGTTCTGAAACTTAAAACACTGAGTTTTAAACACTTTTCAGTTTTTTCTTGCATCACTTCAGAGTACTTTTATTTAATCAATATTAATTAAAGGCACAAATCCAACCACTCAGTTGTTTGCAGAGCAGATCCACATGATCAAAAAAGACTCTGAACACCTGGCTTGCATTTTTAAATTTCACAGAATTGCAGTCAAATGGAGCCCGAGAAAGCCGAGACATTACTGACTGTCAGTAAGCGCTACCTAAAGAGATATTTTCCTTGAAGAACAGAAGTATTCCACTGCCTATGCTCCAAAGACAGCAGGAAGGTCTTTAGCCAGACTCAAAAGAGATAGTTAAGAACCCAGTATTCATTCCTGTTGATCTCAGGTGCCTGAATACCTTTGTCTTCATATAACTGTGCCAAGTAAAAAACTTATTTGCCAGTCACACCCTCTGTTAACATCCCTGGAGCTCAAGAATTTTTCCTGTACCATGTGGCTTTTTCCTTTCACATGCCGGAATCGCCGGGATTCACATTTATCCCACAATCCTTAAGTGGACACGTGCGATGCAGTTGCAAAGGGACCCTTTCTAAGGATATCATCGCACCTGTATATATGGTAGAACAGGTTTGCCAGGACAGGTCATATCTATGCCATGAAAGCCCATCTACAGTTGACAAGATCTAACAGTTAAAACAAAAAAACAACAAACAAACTAAAAATCCAGTATCTTGTCATGGCTACAAATGATCTGGGATTTGCCCTACTAGCCACATCAAAGAATACATTATTCTGAGTCAGGATGAGTGATCATCAATTTTGCGTGGTTTCAAGGGAATTATACCTATATGGTGACATTCAATAAGTCTTGAAACTGCTAGCCAATTTTGTCAAAATATAATAGATCTAAAGACAGTAGCTGAGATCACAGCCCTTCTGTACTTGATGTACTCGCGCAAATGTGTGCCTGGCAGAACAAAGACAGGAGCTGTGCCCTGGAGATGCAGAGACATAAAAAACAAAGCGCTTTGTGACCAGCACAACTCAGGAAATCAGATGTCTTATAAAACTGTGTTCCTTGGTTGATTAAACGTTTACACTGAACTATACTAAGATTTTCTGTTCCCATGTTCAAAATGTGATGTATTAAATCAGAGTTATTTATCTTCTTTGAAGTTTTGAGGGAGATGCTAGTTCAGGGGCATTCACCCAAAAATCCTCCTTTTCTCTTTACAACTGCATTTACGCCCTTTTCTCTTTACAACTGCATTTACGCCAAATATCTTAGTGCCAAATGGAGACAGTCACATAACGTATCACTCAGTCACTAACCTGAAAACTGGCAAGTGTCTGACTCTAGACTTGTTTTTTCCTGTTGGTCTGTTTCTATGAAATTTTCAAGAACTTAAATACCTTGGAGCTGTTCTCCTTATGTCACACTCGGTTGAAACTGGAAAATGGCAGTAAAATATTATTTAAGGGACAAATACTAAGATGCATGTGTGTAAATATATTAAGGGATGGCATAAACCTTGTTTCCAGCAGAAGCTAATGCCAAAAGATGAAGGCTAGTTCTCTTTTTGAAGCTGTGATACAGGTGCTAGGTTTGGAGCATCCCCCCAGCCAGTGTCATTGCTCTTCAAAGTCATGTGGATGCAGCCACAACCTGAGGCTGAGCATTCCACAAGCATACACAGAGGCTGTCAGGATGATCTGGATAACTGGGGAGGCACAGAAAAATGGCTTACACAAAAGGAAAGGCTAGACGCTCTTTTCAACAAGGTCAGTGCACGAAGGCCACACGGAGGACACACGCACCAGGAACAGACTTGGAAGCATGGTAAAAGTCTTGACCAGGATGGTAAGGAAAGGAGAAGCAGTGAAATACATGGCTGAAGGAAAGAACTAGAACTATTAGAAGAAGGAATACAAGAAGAGAGGCAAGTACCACAGTACCGCACTCTGAATGGTAGCTAATTCTGCCTTCATTGGGAATTTGAGAGGACTCCGGATCTGATGATTCACGAAGAACGTGAAAACAGCACTGGGTGTAGGGGAAACTGTTTTTATAGAGTCCATCAGCTTTGTCAGACTCCACTTCCTGACAGCTAGTTTGTAGGGAACAATGCCCCATGACTCACCAAAAGATGTTTGCTTCTCGTTGAAATAAAAGTCGCCACGGGACTGATTGCAGCAAGTTACATTTCCTTGAGATCCAACTGGCTCATACTTGGCAACCACAAAGACTGTGCCAAGTTGATGTGCATTTCAACAACCCACAGATTTGAGACACTTTTAGAAAAAGAAGGAAAACATTTGAAGGCAACCAATCAGCTTGTAAAGTTTTGTTGCATTTTTTTAATTCCTTCCCCAGAAAACAACCACTGCGTACAAAGATTTCCAAATGGCATGCAGCACTCCAAGGGCTCAAAAGTAACATGCAAAAGTAGCAGCAAGGAGCTGGTAAGAGCAGCATAGTGATACTGTGTTTCATTAATGATTTAAGATAGCCAGGCTTAGATTTGAGGCAAAGGAGAAGGCAGGCATCCTGCTCTGATGAACTTGCAAAAAAACCCCCAGTGTCTTGCAACCATCATTTTCACAATTAATTATCATATTCATCCGTAACTCCTGCAGATTTCAGTCTGTTAACCTATTTGAGTAGAGCTATTTTCTAGGAATAAAGTTTTCCAGGACAAAGACCTAAATTAATACACATCAAACCAATAAGGATTTGGGAATGAAAGAGATGGCAGAAACAAGCGTACGAGAAACCGAAGCATTACTACACGTTGGGGTGGGGGTGTTTACATACGGAAATTGTACGGAATTTAAAAACAAGGGTAGAGGCTCTTATAGAAAAACTGGGAAACCTAAGTGTTTAGGAAGAAAAAGAGGGACAATGCCAGACCTGCTTAAGGGGAATCAGAGGCGAGCTAGGATGTATTTGAAGGGGAGAGAAACAAGGAGTTTGCAAACTGCAGCAGCGTCCTGGCAGTGGGGACCGAGAGATGAAGGAATTTGACAGCAACGCTGAGCAACTGGCTTTGGCAAGAGCCCGATACCTGGGAAGGAAAAGTTGCAGAATGCAGTGGAACACTTCCACCAGGCTGGTATCTATTCACAGATGTGCTTTTTTATTTAAAAAAAATAAGTTAAATAAAGGGTTTTACCTGTTTAGCTTGTATTATTTAGGGAGGTATGTTGCAGTTACTGCAGCTAGGTTATTATATATATATTAGTAGCAGACAGGGAGCTCTCACACCCCCCAGGGAGCTACCTTGGTGAGGGTGAGCCCGTCTGCTTGGCGGCTCCATCTCTCCCCGTCGCGACCGTTACACCGGGTGGCGGCGGCACCGCCGGGCCGGGCGGCGGGGGACAGCCCCGGGACGGCCAGCTCGGGGGG
>VYZM01007323.1:1072499-1088267 GCA_013398915.1 Dromas ardeola
CGCGCTGCAGGCTGTCCTTGCGCGGTGGCAGGCCGCCGCCACGGGCACCAGGTGAGCACCGGCACTCTGCTATTTTTAGCAGGGTAAAACGCACTACAGGAGGAAAAGTTGAGTTTCTCACAGTATCGTGTTCTTGGGGGACTCGAGAGTCACCAAAGGAGGTGTGTGATGAGCCACCGACCATCTTTACAGGTGCCGTTAGCCCCAGTGATCCGTGCCAACGCGTGGGCAAGTTTCTTCACGTTTCTTTGGAAAGCCCAGAAAGCAAGAAGGCGGCCTGCGTTTCAGCAGTTATATGTGAATGAATCAACACCAGCTCACTGCAGTTAGTACGAACAGGAATTCATTTGGACACATGGAGTGTTGTAGCTGACGCTTGGGGAAAAAAACCCCACACCACAACAACCAAGAACTTAGGAAACAAAACCTTGTTTCCACTGTAGTCTGATTCAGGCAACTCTCTCCCCTGTAACCAAGCAAAAACTCTGCAGCATATGCTCAGGTTATTCTGGAAAAATGAGTTAGAATGAAGAGTAGCAGCAGTAGTGGGGTGTTGCCAGCCCCAGCGTCGGTTCCGTAGCCCAGCGAGAGAAGCCAGAGAGTTGTCAACACCTTTTGCTCCATCTGCGGCATCAGAAAGTTATAATCACATGAAAAGCCAGTGCGTCGAGCCACCGGGAGGGAAGGAGGAAAGAATGAACTGCTTCTTCCTATTTGAACAATAATATAATGTAAACAAACTGAACGAGCATGCGAAGAAGTCTTTGGCAGAGGTTATATTGCTGCCCTCTGCTGCTGAGAACTTGTGCCGTTCATCTGCCTAACGATCAGAAAAACAGGCCATTTGTGATAAAAGTTTCTGACCGCACATAACAGTACTGTGGCCAAGACCCTCGAGAGCCGCAGTCCAAAAGCAGAGAGAGGGTGAGCTCCCAGAGCCTGGGAGAGGGAAAAGATGACAGTTCTCCACCCTCTGGTGCCAGCTGGGGTGAGCTGGCCCACATCAATACTGTTGTCCGGCTGCATCAGCCAGGGTTGCCTTCATGGGCTCACTCCTGCCCACAGCCAGGTATTCAAGGTGATCTGCCATCCATGTGCCAACACAGCTTTACTCTGAATAGCTCTCTATTTAAATTGTTCCCCAACCATCAGGAATCACCATCCCTCGCCAGCAGTGGAAAAGGTAAATGCAAATTTTGTCAGAACTTAATGGTGAGGAGTGTGCTTTTATGGCTGGTTCTGATCTTGAAGCTCTGAATGCCCACAGTCAGTCCTGTAGTGGCACAATTTGGGGTGACTATGGCCTTTAAAGTTGTTACTGAGAGGGATACTGACTGCTGTAATCTCTGTCTGTTTGTGGAAAAGCCTATCATCTAACTTGGAAAATCTAATTTATTCACTAGCACAGTTTTAACAGACTATTTACTTGGAGTAAAGTTTATATCACCAGTGCGTAAAATTGGATCTACGCCTATGCAACTGCTCTTGCCCCATATTAATTCAGAGCTGATTATCTCTTAATGACCTTTGGAATAGTGAGGAACTGGATACAACCCAAAAGGGTTGGACTCCAAAGGAATGTGTCCAGAACAGGTAGATGATAGAGAACAGGAAATCTTATCTGTGAATTTGCATTGGGAAAAGTGGCTCAGTCACCACAGTGAGTATGCGAGCAACCCTCAGTGTCAGCAGTTAATTCCTTATGAAACCACCCCCTAGGAAATTACTTCGTATACCTAGACCTTTTAAGTCCAAAATAAAAACAACCCCTTGTATTCAGAAAGCTTGCTGGTGTCAGACAATGCATCGCTGTATCTAAAAATTGCCTGCATTAAGTTATTCTGCATTTCCCTATGCGGCGGCTTTCAGGGCTGTGATTTTACTACCTCAAACAGCTATGTACATGCTGAGTTAGAAAAACCAACGTACACAGGCAAACAGCAAGCATTAAGTAAATGAGCATTCAGTGCATTATCCAAACAATACAAAGCTGCCCACACACCACACCTAAACAACAAAGGAGAGGTTAGAATGACTGCAAGCAGTGTGGAAGGGTGGAGGAACTTCTGAAAAGGAAAGAGCAGCAGCTCTAGCTCTCCTTCCTTGGAAGGAAGGAATGTATTTTTAGAATCAGTTGGCTCAGTCTCTAAACCAAACCACGAATATTTGTCAGTGAACATACAGCATTTTCAGACATTTCCTGTGATGAGCAGAATACCCAAGAGAGTGGGTGGAAAGCACCAAGTACCACAAAAGTAAACAATGGTGTTGGCATGGTTTACTCCACAGGAGGACCTGCACGACATCTTAAGGGCAATAGAGAAGCACTTACGATGCTGCAGGGTAGCTGCTCTCTCTGATTAGTGTCACACACCCATTTATTCACACTCATAACCAATGATAAACAAGTATTACAAGATATTAAGATGTCTGCCTTTATGTTTGCTAGGGTACAGCAATGTAAAATTGTCATTCAAATGAGTCACGTGGCAGCCGTGGGGTGGGAGGAACAGCACTTGTTGGCAGAGTAACATTTGGGTGCAGCGTACCAGCGACATACGTCTTCGGCATGACAGGTTTCAACATTAGGGCTTCTCAGGGGTTTGTGGGGGTTTTTTTTGGTGTTGTTTTATAGCTAATAGAAGTTGCACATTGCTTGACAGAAAGCTTCCGTGGGTGGTGGTGTTACCAAAGACAGGCAGGCCTCTGCTTTGTTTCTTACTAACCTTCTTACTGTGTGAGAAAATAGCTAATTACTGACCTTCTTACTGTGTAGAAATAGTTATTGACTGAGCTGATGTTACAGATAGTGATAATGAGGAGACAACCAGAGGTAGTTAATCACCAAGGATGGAATAACAAGAAGTTGTTAATCACTTCAAGGTTCTTCTATACGTCAAGCAGGTACTCCTATACCAATTAGGACAGAGTTATGGCTACTTCAAAGAACATCCTTATTATCTTCAAGAAGTTGGCAAACTTACAGTAAACTTTTACTGTCCTGAGATGATTCAATACCTTAAAAGGATAATGTGACAAAGGGTCTCCTTACCCAAATGACCACCGCGACACTCCCGCTTGCGCAGAAGTGTTTTGCCGATGCAGCAAAATTGGAAGGCAAAAAGCCTATTAGGTCATCCTAATGAATATGTAAGCCTAGGTGGAGTTATGTATTAGGTAGGCAGAATAATGAGAGTATTTTGTGTATAAATAATGGGTGAATATCCCTGGTAAGGTGTGTTAGATTTGTGGGGTTTGCCCCCTAGCACCCGACATTGAATAAAGCAGTATCTCCTCTCTAAACTACTTTTGGTTTCAAGGGCTTTTATTTCAGGTAACAGTGGTAGGATTTGCTTCAGAAGAACTCTCTCCTCAGGAATGAAGAGCCATAAACTCTAAATACTAACATCAAACCAGCATATCTTTAGGACCACTGGGGCAAGGATCACACCAGTAAACCAGGCTAACTTCCTGCCCTGTATTCATGTGGAGATCATATGGACTTAACCTGTCATTTCATATTCTCCCTGCTGCATATTTTGAAATTTACCTTTTATCTAATTATGCTCCACATCCTGGGCAGAGGCAGACTGAAGTGGGACCTTGTGCTACACACAGGTCAATTCTGACACCCCTGGCCCAAATATTCTCCCATAGTTAAACATTTACTATTCACCCGAGTTCCTACTCATGGGCAGACTTGGATATTTTAACCCTCCAAGGACACTTGAAATTTAAGCACAGATTCTACAAGACAGATTCCGAATGAATTGATTTTTGGATATTTTTTTTCTGCCAGTATGCTTCCATATAAACAGAAGAAAAGTGATACTTGGTGCCCCTTATTTATTAGCTTTTAAATTTGGAATTTCATCTCAAACTGGAAGTTAACAAATATCACAGAAGGCTGTGCAGTCAAAATGGAGTTTGCACAATGTTAAGTACAAAAAGTGTTAACAACATTTGTTAAATCAACTGTTGTAAACCAAGTCCTTTACACCCATATACCTTTCTGAGAATAGGAGCCTTCAGCATGTTAGATATTTAAATCTGGATTTACAACTCCCAATATCACTCCTGGAACTGCAGTAAGCGTATGCAGAGGGAATTTGTTTCAAGTTTCCCATTAGGTGCGAGATACTGCTGAAGAAGCCTCTGCAGCTTCTGCAATGGAAAGAAGCAAGCCTAACAGTGAAAAGAATGTGGGAGCAAGGTTAGCAGACAAAAACTGACGTAAGCCCACTGAATTCAGGGACTTAACCCGGTATGAACCAGCACCGCTCCATTTATTTATAAGCAAACCAGACCATTTGCATCACACGCTCTAGACATCAGGATTCTTCATGCAAACAACGCTTGCTCGAATCACACCGTATTATTTGGAACACGCACTCTAAAGGAACAGTTGTCACTGATGATACTGGAATCCTCCAGCGCTATCAAGAGAGTCAAAAATAACATGCAACTTCGATGTTGATATCAAACAATTTTTGTCTCAAGAGCAAAGTAACTCTCTCAACTCTCCCTTTCCTGAGCATCGTTATTTCTTCTACCCATTTTTTTTTGTAGTTTCTCGCAGGCTCCTCTCATTTGATCTTACTGTGGTGCCTACACATCTTTAACAGTCTGAAACCACTCAGAAAGCTTTTCTTTTCTCCCTAAGTATATGAAGAAACACTCAATGCCCAAAAGAATACACTAGGGGTGTTAAAAGCTGATAAAGGGAGCAGACTCAAACTTTGGAGACAATATCACTTCACAGCTAGCGAACAGAAAAACAATAGTAAAGGGTTGTTGTAGACTTAATCACACTGGTGCAGTTTTCCGGATGCATCCGCAGTAGTGAAGTTCTTTATATTGGGTTTATTAAAAGAAGCTTTTTTTAAATACTGCTTCTATATGGAAGAAAATTAAGACTATGTATCTGAGTACCAATATAATTATTTTGTTTTAAAAAATACTCTTTAAGCAAAAGTGTCAACCAGAGAACAACTAAACATAGAGCAACTCAGAGGCACAGATGAGGCAGGGGCAGAGCCCCAAGCCACGACTCTCCTTGCTCGGAGGAGCATCTTCACTAGCGGGCTACGAAGTCCCACACTGTGCTCTCTGTGCCCCCATGCCCCAGGGTGACTTGAGTTTGTTTTGTGTGTGTTTCTTTTTTTAAAATTCAAGTTGTAACATTGTTATGGTTTGAGAAAACCCGTAACAATTTCTTGTCCTTTAGACAATTATTCTATCACCCCATGACCCCTCCCGACCCAGTAAGGGGAATCGGGGAAAACAAGGAAACACAAGGGTTGAAATATAAATAGATTTAATAAGATAAGACTAAATAATTAACAATAATACTAAAGAACCAGTATCGATCCCGATACTAATATAAGATATACAAAATTATACTCAGCCTATTCTCTCAGCAGGAAGCTGTGCACTCCCAGCAGGGGACAGCAAATGTGGGACACTGCGAGCACTGCGGCTTCGGGAGGAAGGGAAGGGCTCAGGGGTCCAGCACTGGGGCAAGGAGTTCTCAGTATCGCAGCCACCAAGGCAGAGAGAGAACTTCTCAGTAAACTTTCTAATTTATATTGAATGTGACGTTCATGGTATGAAATAATCCTGTTGGCAGCTTGGGTCAAGTGCCCGGGTCTTGCTCCTCCTCATCCCCACACCTGACAAGGCTCAAAAATGGAGACCTTGAAACCCACATACCATAGCTGGCTATAAAGTAAATATTTTCACACGTTCAGACACTAGAGTCTTCTAAAAGTGCAGTTTTCCCAGGCATTAGAAGAGAAGTTAGTCCTGCGTCACTCAACCCAGGACAAACACTTAGGCATCAGCTTTGCAGGAAATACAGTTTATAACTTGCCTACATTTTGCATCTAGAACAAAAGATTGAATTTACTTTGTTTCTTTGAAAAAATCTCCCCTGCTTTCAGCTACCTTCTTCACAATATATTTTAAAGTGCGCCATTCTGCATAGCTCTCTTTTTCCCCAAGTGTCTTTACAGTCCTCTGTGGCCTATTTAAGTTAGGAAGATAACTTAACATGCAAACTGGAGTAGAGTGTAAAAGTATCTTCGAGAAGGGGGAGGGGATAACTGTTTTTCCACTTGTAAATACAAATAGAGAAGCTTGCTCACACGACATGCCTCCCTCCAGATGCGATAAGACAGTGGGATTGCTGAGGCTTGCGTGGTTTGGAGCACTGCACTTACGGAGCACGCACCACTTGCGAATCCTGTGCAAGCCTACAAACACCAAGAAAGACAGTCTAAGAAACAAATGAACTATAGCTGGTATATTAAACCCAGAAACCATTTCTGACTGGTAAATCTTCATGTTACTCATCTACAAGAACTTGATTAATTTAATATTAAAGTGAATGAAAGAACATAGACTTGACATCCATGGTAAACTAGCACAGGAATAAAGATGAGTCCAAATGTCTCCCCACATTTTAAAATGAAAGATATTCTCTGTTTTGCATAAATTTTATACTGTATTTAAACAGGAAAAAAAGAATCAATACTCATCCTCTTCAAAAAAAGTATGAAAATTAGATATATGAATAATCCTACGTATAAGCAGCATTTTTAATCCTTTTCAAGACAGCAGCTGAAGAAGACTCAGATTTTATACAATTATTGATTTATGCTGTGAACGGTCTGTGGACTAAAAAAGGTTTACTGACTGTATTGCAGTAGCACCCAGAGACCTCCAACTGCAGGCAGCCACAGTTTCCCAGGGAATCTGAAAAAGACTAGATGTTCTGGAGCAGCAACAATCTAGGCACACCAGAAAGCGGAGGACGGAAGGGTTATGTTGACTTCTGCTCTGAAAGCATGAAGGAAGCAGCAACAAAATGCAAGGCTTAGGAATAATGTCCCCATTGTCATCAGCAAGAGACAAGCCAGGAGAAACCAAAGCCCATTGAAAAATCTAATTTGAAGCCAAATCTATGTCCAACTCCAGTGGATTGGGTTTTCTTCCTTGCTCCTCTCCACATACTTTTTTTTTTTTTTTAAGTCACAGAAGGACATGCCAGAAACTGGTTTAAAAAAAATATTCTCTGACGTCCTTTGGATAAATAGCGAAGACAACTGTTGAAATATAACATTCCATAAACTTTCTACTATGAAAGTTAACTGCACGTGACTACATGTGGCTCTCCTTGCTTTCCTCCACACCACAAATGCAATTTTGCTATCCTCGTTTCCCTGAGACTTATTAGTCTGGACCTACACTTTCATCTATATGAGTCTCCCTGTTTCTATGTATGCCAGCTTTTTGAAACAATTTATTGGTTTGCATCTAGTCTTTTAAGGATTGGGAAACACACGCTACACAAAACAACCCTTGTATGCCAGTGTTTAAAAGACACTAGTTCTAGGAGAAGTCTTTAGTTTTACTTTCCTCCTTCCATGGCACATGGACCTTAAATCATTCACCACAGTAGTCCAGCATGAAACTGCATCAGAGTGCAGATCCGCTTCCTCCAATCGAGTGTCTCAAACTGAAGTTCAGTGACAAAAAGCAGCTGGTGGGATGTACCTTTGTCTCCTCGTGCTTCCCAGGACTAGCAGCAATTGAAAACTAGTATCCTACCAGATCTCTGGACAAAGAGCTGCAGGGCTACTGACAGGAAAGGGAGTCCAAGGATGATTCAGTGATCTGCGCCACACTGTCACAAGAAAAGCGATTGTTCTAAAACTCAGAGCTTTTTCCCAGGCTTTTGTTCATAGGGTCCAAATGAGCCTTTTCTTTTTTCTTTTTTTTTTTTTTTAGATGAAGTCAAGTCGATTATAAAACAGGCCTTTGTACAAGCCCAACAAGTGCTACAATTAAATGGCACACAACTTTAGAGTACAAGTACAGTACGGAGCAATCTCAGCTGCCAAGGACATCAGCAAGGGAGGAAGACTACTACGAACTTCAGAGGAAAAGCTGAGAGCACTGCAGCACTGAAACGTCAATCACTGAATCGAAAGAAATTAACTTAAAGGAAAGCATTAAAATTAGGGAGAGCTTCCATGGAATTATTTTAATGCAAATTTAGGAAAGGTGCATACATCTTTATTGGTAGAGAAGCTACCTAATTCTGTGGAAGAACTGCTCGCCCTCTAGAAGTGCATGGTTAGTAACCACCACCAAACCAACCCGTATGTTTGTGTCATGCAGTATGATCATTAAAAACACTGCACATCAACAGTCAGAATCAAGACAATCACAGTATTTACCTGGGGCATTTGGCAGTGCTCTCTCAGTAGTTCTCCTGTTCTCAGGACAGTCAGATTTTCAACAGATACAGGTTTTCATACTTTACAAAGGAGAGAAAAAAACATTTCCAAAGATCAACCCGCTCAAATCTTCCCTCATCTTTATATTGGTATTTCTGGCTTTGCAAGTAGGTTTATTATGTGGTTTTTTGTTTGTTCATTTTATTAAATAAGCAAACTGTAGAGATCTAAAAATCTCAATTTTCTGGCCTCTCCTTTAAGAATTTGTATTTTTACCTCCCACAACAGATACTTTTGAGTCTGTTCTTCAGCTTTTAGTCCATATATTACAATCAAGTATGCCAGCGCACAATCCTCCTCTCCCATTTGAAGTTTTTGTTAGTACTTTGGGTCTAGTTTTCTTCACATTAGAGAAAAACGCCTCTGAAAACCAAGTTATCCAAAATATTCCTACCACACTCACTCATGGACACTTTTTCAGAGCTTCACATATGGGAGCTCACAATTTACCTATATCATCAATATCTGTGGTTAGCAGACAGGGATTTAAAACACGGCGAGTTCAAAGCACCCACTTATTTCAGAAACCCAGTTTAAGACACCCACCTTCTCACAATAGTTTTTGCAGTACTTTGTATTTTCCAGCTTCACATACTTTATGCTTCATTGATTTTAATTATCTCTGCAAAGGCTGAGAACTTTTCCAAGTCAGCCTTCAAACTACATCAGCATGAATGCTCAAAGAGAAACACCAGCAGTGAGCACTGTTGAGGACTGTGCTTGAGCAGATTTCCAGATTTCCCTCCATAGTAGAGACTGAAATGTCTATCCAAGGACAGCACATTAAAGGCTTTGATACTGTCTTGCTGCAAGCAGCCCTCTTTTGTGTGAGCCTCAGAGCACACCAAGAAAACCAATGCCTACGCATTGAATATGCAGGGTTTCTGTAGAAAAAGATCTCATGTCATAATGAAAATCTTGGTTTGCCTTCCCATGCACATGCTTTTGAAAGCTGTTCAGCCTAAATCTAACATTTCTTGAGCAGCTGACTTTGCAACTTTAAGAGTGTTCCTTTAACAACATGCATTCGTACTTATTTCCTTAGGAGTCAACCAACAAAAATCTTCACAATGCAAACTCACATTTATCCTTGCACAAACCATCTTGGATCAGAATGGGACTCTGATGACTTATACAGGGAGTGACTGAAAGATCACAAGATCACCATAAGGTGGTCACTAAGGTGACCAGCAGCACAGAGACTGGGACATACTGCTGGCTCAATTCTCACCTAAAAGCTTTGAGGTTTAATCTCTGTGCTCTTCAGAAAGCCTATTTTGCATCTGCCACTTAACTTTAGCCCTTTCAGTCCTATCCCAAAGCCCTTTCAGTCCTATCCCCCTCCATCTTATTCATGTCAGAGCCCAATTTTTTTTTATTTTTTTTTTTTACCCCGAACTCTTCTATTCTTAATTTTATCCAGCTCTGCCCCAACAGTTTCTGCTGTCTGTGCCATCAGACCTAGTTGCTACAGCCTTACCCATGTTCCTAGTCAGTCCGATTCCCTCTCCCCTCCATAATCCCTGTCCCAGTGTCCTTTGCTAGGTTACATGTCTGGTCTGAGAACCTCCCCACTCTAAAGGGAGAAACAGTGACTAGGTTTGGACAGAAAACACCACCCCATCCATCTCTAGGAGCAACCCACACAGCTATCTGCATCAGATGAGAAGTACAGTTCCCCTCAGCCTGTCTGAGTCCCAGCTTCCCACGCCTTTGTTCACCCTCTCCTTAATCACTGGAAAGAGACTTTAGCCCAGCCCACAAGCATTCAGAAATATGGGGACAGTAATGGGGACAGTATCACATATAGTGAGGAAAAAGCTCCACATTCTTTACGGTGAGGGTGCCAGAGCACTGGAACAGGCTGCCCAGGGAGGGTGTGGAGTCCCCTTCTCTGGAGACTTTCAAGACCTGTCTGGATGCAGTCCTGAGTGATGTGCTCTAGGCAATCCTGCTTTAGCAGGGGAGTTGGACTAGGTGATCTCTAGAGGTCCCTTCCAACTCTGAAACTCCGTGATACTTTTAGCTCAATTTAGTTTGTACGTACAAAAATAAGAGTTTGAACCTCATACCACAGCCAAACATGGGTAGATTGCCATGCACCTTCCTGTCAAAGCTCAGTTCTCAGTAAAGTTTCAAATTCCGCACGTCTGTCTTCTGCGAGGCATCACACTTTACATCTGCCTCATCCATATTCAAGTTCTCTTTAGTAGAGCATAAAACATTGCCCAATGTCTGTGGGAAATTTTACTCAAAACAATTCCAATTGGAATACAAACTTGAAAGCTTCAATCTGTATGAAAAGATGTAAGCAAGTGAGATGAGGATCATTTTATTCTGCATAACACTGTATATAATAGTGAGAGTAGGAACATCTTTTTACAACAAGTATCATTGATTGCAATGACTAATTTTAGTTTAGTTACTCACTTAAGCTTTTCTTCATCCCCGCTTTAAAATATCACTTCTGCACTTCCACCAGCACGTGGTATATAGCTGAAAATTACCCTCAACATTTTTACAGTAATGACAGCTTATTTATACTATATCCAATATAAAATAACATTGATAACACTAGCAACTGAAGACTAATGTTTTAAGAAAAAGCTTCTACGCTCCCCAGAATTTCTTTAACACAGATTTGTCAAGCAAAGATTAAGCAACAGCAATTCACGCTATTTAGGGTCACAGCATTGGCTGGACTATAGTTCCCTTTTCAAAGGAACATTATGAGAACTTAAAAATGCCTTAAAATGTGTACATGCATTCCTAGGAAAAAAAAAGACTAAACGCTCTATGATGAAAAATAAAATCTTTATTGAAATACTGTAGTACCCAGTTTAAAAATACTAAGATTTAAAAAAATCTTATAATTAAGATACTCCATAATAATTCAATCTACTTTATGAATACATTGATGCTTGCAAAACTCTTTCATTTTTACTTGGAGAAATATCTCATGCAGTCAAAACTCACTGTGATGATACATGCTCGGTACTACCTGTCTTCTGCCACAGGGGAGACCAAATGGCCAGTGCTGTTTATTAAAGTTGAGGCAAATTTTTGTAACACAAGATGCATTCCTCAAAATGAGACAGAAAAATACCTTACTGTATTTTTTTTTTGTTTAACTTTATATAGACTAGACAAAGGAATTCAAAAGTGCTGAAGAACAAATGTAACTGCTCTCAGAGGCAACAAGCATTCAGTCACTACAGCCTGCCATTTTAGTGAAGTGCCTACCTCGGGGATTACCAGCCGCCAGAGCCCCCTCCTGGACACCAAAACTCATCAGAACTTTTCTTGCCTCACTGCAGCAGCACCTTCATAAAACAGGCTACGCCAACAAAAGCACTCCTATCATCATAGCTATACACAGGGTATGCCAGTAGAACTTACTCAGGGCACAAGAACCTTTCTTACAGGCAGAGTGCGCCCTGGGGTTTTCCCACAATTATGAAAGACCAGAAAACATTTCCAGCATTTTAAGTAAATTATGATTTGTATGAATTAACATACCAAGTTAAATCAGAAAAACTCAAGCCCAGGACCCTGATTCTGCACGACTGGTAAAAAGTGAATGCAGAGGAAGCAAAGAACAGGACATGCATATAGTCATAACCCCAGTCCCTGTTTTTCTGTGGCTCAAGACTTGATCCAATAACAACATGCATATATTCAGCGGATCAGTTTTACTTTCTTGAGTTTGCCCAGTCTCTTTTCAGGCCCATGAAAGATTCTGGCATTCATGACTCCTGGGTGAAAAGAGGCAAGAGGTGTTCTCAATAGAGGTAACATTTCTCAGCTCTGCATGTAAGCTAGATGCATATAAAATTACGCTTCCTCTGTAATACTGGAGAACTCATGCATCACTACTATCTGCAAATAGGGAACAAGGGTGTAACAAACTCCAGTCAGGCAGAAGAGTTGCAAGAAGCTTGCTTATCCCAAAGAATAATTTGCCTCCTCTATTACAAATGCCACACTACATGTCCTTGCTCCAGCACAGCTTCACAAGTCACAAAGAACATTACTACAAAGAGCCATGTACTGAGATCAGTGTTATTAAGAAGCAAGCTTGAATAAAGAGCGTCTTGTTTGAAGGTCCACATTCAAGCTTGAACATGATCTTCCATTCTATTTGTTAAATGGGGGGCTTTGACTTTTTCAAACTAGCACATCTTCAAAATAACCAGGAACTTTTCACAGACGTTTCTTCAGCGCTCACAATTTAGGTATCCCACACAAATTTTAACTGTGCAGTCCAGAACTGTAGGTACATTTCAAGCATTCTTAATTCTCTCAAACTGAGGATATATTGGTGCTGCCAGATGTTGCCTTGATGGTATACCGAAATTATTCACCTGGCATGCAGAATAGCTAGAGCTCAAGCCATCCCACTAAAAAGCTCCAAGAGACAATAAAACCAGCTAAGTAGAGCTCAATTGTTACGGCACAATAAGGGACTTCATTTCCAGGCACTATCACAAGTCAGAGACACACACAGATATCGGACTTGGACACGAAGAGCTGTCCTGTTCCGATAAGCTGAAGTAAGACTTTTCTTCTGATCTTTCTCACCAGCCGAATTTATCCCTCCCCTTTTTAAAAACAAATGAAACTTAAAAACTTTCTGCTGACAGTATCATTCTTAGACATCTGCCTTCTTCTGCACTGTATAAGAACTTCAATTCGTAACTAGTAATTCTGTTCAGCAGCAGAATGCCTGGAAGTAACCTAGTTTGCAAGTAACTGTGAACATTTAAGCCCTGCAGTTTGAATACTGGTGCCTTTATGACTGTTTTCAAAATGAGGTGATAGGTCTTCTAACAGGAACATCAGCAAAATGTCAGGAGTCTTATGGGAGTCCCATTAATATTTCTTCTGAACAGATGATTTAAATCATTATCTGGAAAATACAAGAAGTTTCACTTAGACTGATAGAAGACTGGACCAGGTAACAAACAATTATCTCTGTTTCTAGAGCGTACATAGGCTAATTGTTTTGTCTTATCAGAAGGGAAGTGTGTTTATCCACTGAGTGCTGCATATTGCGTAATCCAAAAGCATTTGAACATACTAAATATTTCATTAAAAAGCATTCTGTCAAGCTTAATATTATCTCACAGGCCAATCTCACAAAAACTACAGCGAGCAACTACAAATTCTTTTTTATTTAGCCCAGTATACAGACTTCAGAGAAGCTTTCTAACATTTATAGCAGTTTTTCAGTGTTCAGCAGATGTTACTGTATTTGCTAAACAACATCAGACTGCAAAATTGCTCTTACTGTTGATAGATCAATAATGACATGGGATAAGTCATTATCTCCGTGGCAACAGAATTAGAACTGTTAGAGGAATATTGCGCATGTTGCTGCTGCGACTCTTACAGGCATGCCTCGGCTTCCTCACACGGGTGCTCTCTCTGCAAGCCTGGTATGCCCAGAGTACCAACAACCAAGGGCACCTCTTGGACTACAGAGGATTAAACTACAGCGGTGGTTATGTTATTCTGGAAGGAGCATATCCTCACAGGGGTTTATTACACTTCAATTTGATGTCCTTATTTCACTTGTAATTTCTAATGAACCTCCTTGTAGAAAGAGCTGGAATGAAATTTAGGAAGGCAAATACTACCATGTTTTGTTCACAGCCCAACATTTTTTTGAAAGACAACATTTAGTTGCCTTTAAGAATAGAAATATCTCTTTCTTTTTACTCAATGTTCATTTATTTCTCCTCTGACTCCCCAGGATCTTAAAGTGTCAGGAGTCTTTATGCTAGATTAAAACAACAAACTAGACCACTTGGGCTATTACACTTATAATATTCTCTGTATATCATACCAGTTAAAGAGAAACACATATTTTTGCTTTGCAGAATTTACTGAAATTTTATCTAGCATGAATTGGACACCTTTTTTTTTTTAATATTGCATAATCTTGTACCATGATAATCACAACACGTAAACCACAGAAAGCAATAACTTTTCTATGTCTTGATTAGCATGACTGTCTGGTTTCTGATGTTTTGTTGAAAACAAAGCATACCAACACACAAAATGCACAGTGTTCACCAACAATATGTGAACTTTTCCTTTAGATTCATGATAGAAAGTATTTCTTCATAGATACGTGTACTTTCAAATACTACAGCAACACTTTTTTATTCATAAGCTATTCACATGGGATGACAAACTGTAAGTTTACCACAATTCCCTTTGGAATGTGTTCTAATTAAAATTAAATAAAAGGCAATAGAAATTATGCCTGAAGGCAGTTTCACAGAAAATAAAAACCGAGTTGTTACTCAAGTATCAACTGGATGCCACAAAAACCAAGAACTAGCCAATAGTCTTCTGTACGCTGAAGTCAAGATGGTCTTGTTTGTAAAGCTCCCACATGAGCGGAACAAAATTCTTTTCCTTACAAATTCAAGTAATGCAAGCGGCTATTAATACACCAGAAGCCCAGATGCCAGAGCCGCAATATAAATACTCAGAAACACACTTTGATTTGTTACCTTTGAGAGACTGTGGTTTAGCACAGAGAAAAACTTTTCAATGCTTTCTTCTACTCACGGGATGGGCCTGGCTGCTGCAGGAGACCTCCGCGCTCCCCTCCGAGTTCCCGGAAAGAACCGGACGCCTGCCCGGGAGCTCAGGGGCAGCTGCCTGCACACCCGGCTGCTTCCAGGCCACGCTCCGCACCCAGCGCTTCCCCGGCTGATGGCAGCCGGTTCCGCCCGTCTTCCAGCACCGACCCAGCCCGCCCTGGGGCACACCCCGCCCGCCCCATCCCGCTGCCGGCCCCGCCGAGTTACCGGTTACTCAGGCCTCCTCCCCCAGCACTAAACGCCAGCCGCAAGGGGGGCGGTTCAATGCGGCGGATGCCGCTCGACCTGCACCCCGGCCGCCCATGCGGAGGCGGCGGTAGGGACGGGGAGTATTAGCGGACTCCGCGCCCCGCGGCGGAGCGGGTAAGAGCGGCACCTCCATCCTACCGCCGCCGGCCTGGCAGAGGGCGGCTGAAGCACGCCGCACCCCCGCGCCGCCATCACCGTGACCGTTACCCGGAAGCGGAAGTCTCCCACCCCCAGGACTTCCCGAGAAAAACACCGCAGCGGGGGAGCCTGACCAATCGCGGCGGCGGAGTGGGCGGGGATTAACGAAATCCCGCTAGATTGGCAGCTGCTCCTCCCAATGCAACTGCGGCAGCGCTGTTCCCTTCACCAATAGAAAAGCAAGGTACCCTCAGCGTTGCTGAGGGCAAGGCGCGCTGCGTCCTCACGCTACTGGCTGTCAGAGCTGATTGGCGGGTGGCTCCGCCTATGAGAAGGAGAAACTCCCCCCCACCTACACCACTCTCCGCCAATCGGCGGCGGGCGCTGGCTCGGGGGCGGCGGAGCGCGGCGGGGCCCGGCAGTCGGGGCAGCATGAGCGGGCTGGCGCGGGCGGCCTGGCG
>VYZM01007323.1:1088348-1183414 GCA_013398915.1 Dromas ardeola
GGCTCGGGGTCGCGGGAGGCGGTGGAGCGGCTGGTGCGGGCCCACCCGGTGGTGGTGTTCATGAAGGGCAGCCCGGCGCAGCCCCTCTGCGGCTTCAGCAACGCCGTCGTGCAGATCCTGCGGCTGCACGGCGTGGAGGATTACCGCGCCCACGACGTCCTGCAGGACCCCGACCTCCGCCAAGGTCAGCGGTGGGCTGGGGCCGGGCCGCGGGTCACCTTCGGGCGCCGCCTCCGGGGCTCGCTCGCAGCCTGAGCCGGTCCCGGGCCTCCCTTCGGGAGGCTGCGGCCTGTGTCAGCCCTGGGGAAGGGCGGGTCGGGGTTGTTTTAACGCCCCTGGGCTGCGGGGGGGTTGTTGCAGCACCGCCGAGCGCCCGGTGGCGCACACCACACCCCCCCCTCGCTTTGCACAGGTGTAACTCGCTTTTTCTCCCTTCCTTGGGTTTTTTTTTTGGTTTGTTGTGTTTTTTGTTGTGTTTTATAAGCAGGCCTAAATCACAGGGTTTGGGGGTTTACGGAATTTGAAGCGTGTCACAGAGATGCGCTGTTGAGGTGGCTTTGCCTGGATGTCCCCGTCCCCTCGCTGTGTCCCAGAGCGGCGTAGTTATCTGCGGAACGCAGCTCTGCTTAGGGGGTAACTCTTGGAGATCGGGCTTTTCGTGCCATGCTGCCTTGCCTACTTAGTAGACACAAAGCTCCATTAAAAGACCCCTGAAGTACTTCATTGTGTAGTCAGATTTTTATGTTCCCTTTCAGCAGTCTGTTGAAACTTCGCGAATGGCTTGGACTTACACCGCTGTATTCTGCTGACACTGCCTGCCGGGGTTCTTTGGATAAAGTACAATATTATGCTAATCATTTGCATAATAAATATTTAGTAGTAGTTTCACCATTACTGCTGGAGTGGTAGGAGCTGTTCTGTATAAGGTTTTTTGCTAATTGTAGAAGGCTGCTACTCTGTTCTCATAATGCTTTTTTTCCTTCTTTCCCTCTTCGATGTGCATAGCTGATTGTTAAGGTTTTATGTGGTTGAGAAAGTTTTAAAACAAACAAAAAAGGCAATAGTACGTAGCAGTTAGTATTGGATGTGCATGGCATTAACAGGTCTTGTCCAGAATACACTGAAATGTGGTTTAAATCCATATGCTGGTATGGATCAGGTGACTTCCTTCTCTATTTTTGGTGTCATCTGACTAATTCAGTTTTCCATTAGCTTTTTGCCGAAAGGCTGATTTTTCCAATCCTTGCTTGCTTTTCAGTTCACAGGTACAATGGTTGGTATGTTATAAAAACTTAAATACTGGAATTTGGGTATGATGATATTTTTTGTTAATGAATGTTGGTTTTGTTCAAGTAAATCTACTGCCTTTGGCAGGTGAGCAAATCATGGTAGTTTTCTAAGCTTTGTTTACATATGTAAATTTATTAAACTTATGGTTTACTTAGAACAAACTCATAAACTAAAAAGGAGGAAACAAAACCTTGAAATTGAACCATCAGCATTTCACTTTTGGTTGAGAGGGCTTTTGTTGAACAGGCAATGCGTTTGTCAGTTACAATCTCTGGGGACTTGACCATGGGAATATATAGTATTTTCTTCCTGTGTAACAGAAACATCTCCCTTCTGAGCATAGCAAATTTTTTCTCCACATGAGCTCTGGCTTGTGCTAAGTGATCTGAGATTATTGCCCTCCTGGCTGCCTGAGCATTAAATTAAAATTAGTGGTTTGATCCGGACCGTTTGGCTAAGCTGTGCTGAATGCAGTAACGGAGCGTGCACTTGCACAATATCCTGCTGGTTCTCAGGTGCGTAAAGAAGTTGTTCTGTTCCCTTCCATGCACCAGCTTTGGCACTTGTCCACGGAGAGCCAGCTCCATTTATTAACTGGATCGCTGGGCGTGCGAGTTGAACTAGCTTGTTGTACTGTGAGGTGAGTGCCAGAGCCAGCAGCAGGGATGGAGCCTTGAAGTGAAGAGTTGGGGAACGACACCGCCGCTTTGAAGGCCAGTGGGCTGTCATATCGCTGCAGCTGTATTACCTACTACACCCTAAAAACCCAGTATATGCCCGCTTCTGTGCATAACAGTCTCTGACAGAGGGAGAGGGCAGGGCTGCTGGAAGCTGTAGCTCTGTAAGTTGCCAAGTGTGATTCAGCAGTGGCTGCCTGAAGGCCCTCTTACTCTCTGCCGGGGTCTGGGCTCAGGTGCTGAAAAGTTACTATGCAACATGTGACGCTTTCCTAAACCCTCTCTGGGAACGTAATCTGCACTGCAGGCGTGTGGGGTTAGCGAGGGGATGCTGAGCCTTTAGCTGTGAAAATATCTCATAGATCTGATCAACTGAAGGTTGAGATTCCTCTGTATGAGCTGGTCACCAGCTTTGTGTGTAGCTGAAAATAACTTAAATGTTTGCATACATGTGTGCTTACACCATTTGGAGTTAAGAGCTGGCTGTTTGCAGAGATGGTGGTTCAGGTGCGTTTGAGGTGCAGCTTGGTTCCTTTCCTGTATCTATTGAAACACCGTATTTTCAGGTTGTTACAGTTCAACTGCTGAAACTCACCCTGTGCTAAAACATGGCAAGTTGTAAAACCAAAACAACTCCCCGACTTGCCTCTTCAGCTAAAAGCGCGCTCGGCTCTGTGAAACTAAATAGTTACTGGTACTTCATATGATTTATCTGAACTTGAGCTTGAGGTTATGCTTCCCTGACAGATCCTTCATTATTAAAGCTTATTTAAGAGACCTCAGCCCTCTCTTGGACTGTGGTTCCATGGCTGTTAAAGGTTATCTAGGTTGGCTGTGCCACAAGTGATCCTGCTCTCAGCTGATAGACAGCGTTAGGCTGGTTCAGGTCACTAAGGTGGCAGCAAAGCATGGGATTCCATACTGGAAAAGTGGTGGTTTAAACTGGTTTGAACTGTTGTGGTAGTCCACCCTCAGATTATTTTCATTGTTGCTTTCCGTTACCTAGTGTGGGGTGCTGCCAAGAGGGTGGTCTTGATCCTTCCTCCCACCCGTGGGCTACCTTTCCCTCAGTCATGCTTGCACCAGTACTAATGAGCTTGAAAACAGACGAAAACGTGCTGCTTTTCTGGAGAAAGCGTGGTAGGAGCGAGAGTGGTTGCTTGAGTCAGTCCTTTGATGTGGCCCATCATTTGTTAGCGCTAATGCTGGCAAGAGAGAGGCTGAGAACTGGTCACTGGAGTTGGGGAAGTGGTGTGGGAGTGTGCTAGGTACTCTTTTTGGTAGCACTTTGCACTGATTCTGATTTCACAGTCACCTTAAAGTGCTCTGGCTCAGCTGTCCAGCTGCAAACCTGATCTGTGGAGTGTGGTTTTACAAAGCAGATGGTGGTTCCAAGCAGAAGCGCAACGGGAGGTGTTAAACCTTCAGGGAGTGGGGAGGAGATCCCTTGGGGTGTCTGCACCGCGCAGCCCGAGTGCAGCAAGCCTAGCCCAGGCTAACGTGCCTTAACACCACTGAAATACTGTCACTAACTGCTCTACTAAGCCGGGAATTGTTTGGCCGCTTCAGGAGGTGTTTGGTTTGTTACCTGGTTGAGCCCCATGCACGCAAGCATTTAAAGCAGCTTGTCCAGTACGTGAAATGCATCATACAGAGCAACTAAGCTTGATTGTATTTATATTTTGATCTGAGGTTGGATAGATTCTTGAAAGTTCTATCAGTGCTTGTAGGTACGTGCAGTTGGGTCGTTGAAGAAAATATTTTGGTGTAAATTGGCCTTTGGTTCTCAATTCATGTTTAGCATTGCAATACCTTAAAAGCAAACCTTATGTCTTATCTGCAGTGGCTTCTTTGAGAAGGGTTATTCTTAAGCGTGCCTTGGCATTGGGACTCAGTTTTTTCATTGCAACTGTTTGTAGGTTAAAAGATTTTTAGGACGGAGCACCTTTGAGTGCTCAAAGGCCAAGGAGTGTTTAAGTGCTAAACCCAGGTTCACATCAAAACTACTAATTTCTGCAAACCATATCTAAAGAATTGAGAGGTTTTAATGAAACGCAAAGGAAGAAGTTACAGGTGGTGATGCTGGAGATTAGGTTAGATGGTTATGGATTCCTTTTGACCTTGATTTATATGCTAAACTTGCGATTTTGGAAGCATTAGGTGTCCATGCACAAAATCTTAAGTCAAAATAGAATCTCCTAGCTGATGTTGTACTTCATAGGTAGGAATATTTTGTCACAACACCTTTTTTTCTAGATTATTACTATTTTAGTGGATTTTTAAAACACACTGGTATTTGACTAATGGGAATTATCAGCTCTTTTTCATCTTTTATGCATTAAAATTGTAATCCCATTGCATATTCATGCATGTATGCATATTTATTGAAAAATAAAGTGTTTTAAGTTCCAATAAAGTAGGCATAATTGCTAATATGGGTATTTTTACCTCTTCAATATTTTGAGTTTTACCTCTATTTTGAGGTAATTTTTGAGTCTTTAGAGCTTAAAGTGTTTTCTAAGGGAAAGCAAATTCCCCTGTCTATATTGAAAATGTACAAGGAAGTTGAATTCTAAGCAAGCGCTGGTGGAGTTGGTGTAAGAGCATGCAGACATAGAACTCAACTATTTTCTCTGCTACAGAAATAATGACTTTGTTTGAAGTGTCATTTTAAAAGTGGCAAATTAGTTATAATGAATCTTCTCTTTATTTTTTTCCGCTATGTCTTTAAGTGCAAGTTGGGATTCAGTTTACACCAGCTGATCAGCTAATATTTTTGGATGGTCTTACATTTGTCTCTTAGGAAGTATAGCTTTAAACTTTAAGTCTGTACTTCATAATTGTGACTCGAGCTCTGTTTTGTTCAGTGAGTACTTTTAAGAGACTTCAGCCTTTGTGCCCCTCCCATGGGCTGTAAGGTCTGGCAATGAAAGATAAAGCAATTTGAAATTCATAAGGCTTCTAGAGGGGCGAATGCATCTTGCAATTGAAATTGCAGTAGTAAGTATAACTGTATAAGAATTTAGTAAGAACATAAAATATTTTAAAGTCCCTTTGGGAAATAGAATGGATAACTGAATGTAAACAGTTCTCAATGTTTTTCAAGACTTCTCATTTCTTTAATTGATTGAAAAGTCATATTTGCTTGTTTCCTGGGAGGGAAAAGAGACGTTAAATTTTTCCAGCTCCTGTTTGAAGTCAGTACAGGAGCCAACTCCGTATCTTTCTGACCACATCTTTGAGTTGGAATGAGAACCAAACCTAGCTTTAACGTAGTTTTTCTAATAGTGCTCCTGTTACATAGATACACTTTTGCCTCAATGGGGAAGAAATGAAAATACCA
Organism: Dromas ardeola; assembly: GCA_013398915.1. Classification (NCBI taxonomy): domain Eukaryota; kingdom Metazoa; phylum Chordata; class Aves; order Charadriiformes; family Dromadidae; genus Dromas; species Dromas ardeola. Next base: position 1,093,659 of record VYZM01007323.1, read on the forward strand.
GTAGTTCTGTTAGGCTGAAACAATTTATTCTGTTTAAAAACCCATTCTATTTAGAGAGGGGAGAAAAACCTTTAATACTTTTATTTTTTTCTTATGCAGGAATAAAAAACTACTCTAACTGGCCTACCATCCCACAAGTATACCTCAATGGTGAATTCGTTGGTGGCTGTGATATACTCCTTCAGATGCATCAGAATGGAGATCTCGTAGAAGAGCTGAAGAAGCTGGGGATCCGTTCAGCACTTCTGGATGCAGAAAAAGAAAAAGACCAAGACAAAAAGTAAAAGGAGCGAAAAAGATGCTGTGACAGGAATAAAGCAAATCTTCGCTAAGAACTTGTTACCAGTAAAGCCTTATGTACTTTAGCTCAAAGAAGGCATCTTTTTGAACTGACACTAAGGTTTATCTGTGAATGTCTGTTAGCTCATGGTAAATGTAGTGATCTTGGTATTTTGATTTATGGATATTGTGAAAATTTGAATATAACCGCTGCACTGTAAAGCATACATTTGTGGAAATTGTGTTTAAAAACAAAAAAATCACTCAAAAAGCGTTGAATTCTTGATCGAAGCAGGAGTAAACCAAAAGAACTAATATTTTTATGGATTTTGAGTGTGTGTTTGTCTGTTCTTTGTTACACGCACCTATGCAAACAGAGTTTGCATTCCCTTGCTCCTCTGGAAAAAGTGTTAAGTAATAGTGCATCAGTTTTGCTGTATAACTGCTGGTGATGAGGCTTCCTGAGAACCTGTAAAACTTTTGTAATCACATATGATATAGGAGAAAAATAGTCTTCAAACAATATAGAAGAAAAAAAAATTATATGAGAGTGCATGAAATATACTTTTATTCCAAAGGGTAAAAATAAACAGACTTGTACAAATACATGTATAATGGTCATTATTACTTTGTAACATTCTGATGGGTTTTAAGAGATTGCTAAGACTTGTGCCTAAAGATTTTATAAAGCCTTTTCTACCTCTTGCAAAGCAGCTTTTCCCCCTGCTTATATACTTTGTGTGTTGTAGTTCTGTGTCAGTGCTAAAATACAGGAATTGTTTGAGGCTTCAGTATTCTAGCTTGAAATAGTACGGGAGAATACTTCAGTTACTACTGTAATCTTGTATTATTTGCTAGTTACTAAGTTATCTTTTTATATTCGTTGTATTTCCAAGTATTTTCTCCTGACTGCTGTGCTTTGAAGAATATGGTCTTCAAACATGTGATTAAGAGATGAAATGTTTCACGTAGCTAAAGTGAATGCAGCAGAGAGGCTACTGCAGAGGGAGATACTTCTTTGTGGAAGGTCTCTGATGTCTCCAGTACCTATCTAGCCTCATTTCCCTGTTACACAAATGATATTAACCAGTGTAGCTTCACCTGTACAGCAATACTGCTGAAGTTAAAAGCTAACCAAGCTGTTTCTAAATGCAGTTTACTTTTATTAATATAAACCAGTTTGCATGTGAATTAGGCAAATGATTGGAAATAAACTGTATTTTATGTTGATTGTCTCCAGTAGTTCCTCTTTATTTTAAATGACTGATGGCGCTTTTGATTTGAAACATGGAATGTTTTCCACTGCATAGGATAGAAAATGGGTTTTAGAGAAAGGAAAAATTATCAATGGTCAGTGGAAGAGGAAGCCAGGACTGAAACTTGTAGATGAGAGATTTGATGCAAGTTCCAGTTCTAAATCTCTCCTGTCCAGTGGAGAAACTAGACTGGTAAATTCTTCACAGAATTTGCCAAACTGGTTACAGTAAGCTTGCTGTATAGTTTTAATGCAGTCAGTATCAGCAGGATTAAATGCAGTGGGTACATGCTGTACGTATTCACTTGTTCGTGACAGCTGCCGGTACTGGGAGAGGTGACTGAATGGCCACTGAGTATGAATCAGTTATGCTTGGGGGCAGTCACTTGTGACCATTGGGCACGGAGATACAAGTATGAGATTTTTTTTTGTTCATATACCACATCACAGTCATGAAACGCAAAGCTTTAGGTATAGGTCAAGATTAGTTCTGAGCATTTGAGCATTTCCTCTCTTTGAATTCAGATTAAACAGGCTTTCTTATGGCTAATCTTTCACGAGTAGTTTTTACCGTTCTGAATGTAAAATCGACGTTTAGAAACGTCTTTGGTTATTTGTGTCAAAAGACCTATTGAAATGGATGTACACAGTAAACAAAGAATAAGGTAACCTGAAGACAATTAAATTATTTTCTGCTTCAATGGTTAACTCTTAGTCTGGCTACTAAATAAATCTATTAAAAACCAAAAACCCCAGAGCTGCTGTTTCATAGAGCTCTATTCTTTATTCTTCTGCGAAAGTTCAATATTTTTCAGTGCTATCTGCTGGTAGCTTAACATAAAGGTAACTTCAGCATTGTCAGGTCTTCTTTCTCCAAGCAGCAACATTTTTCTCCCAGCATGAGTTCCTGCTTTTGCCAAAACTATGAATACTTTTTCTACTTTCTCTACTTCATTCCTCTTAGACATTTTAGGTTTTTAATTGGTTAAAATTTTGTATAACACGTATATCAACGTGTTTATATCAGTCCTTTGCCTGATTGGAATGTGTTGTGACTGAGCAGGTAAAATCAACAGTGATACCATAAAGCGTGTGTGACAAAGCCACAAAAATGGGGATATAAAATGTGACTTCTGCCTGAATTCCGTTATGAACCATATCTCCGGGCTTTGTGTGCGCAAGCAGTTGTTTTACGTATTACATGTTTTAAAAGATGGGCAGTATTCAGCAGTCTGCTCCTCGGCTTTTGCTGTCCCTCAAACTAAAGGCGGAAGGGAGCGTAGGCCTGTAATCTAAAAGGGATGTTGCTGCAAATGAGCTGATTTTTTGGAGAAAAAAAATCATGCCTCTCATTGATGAGAGGTTTGCCCCTGCTTTTCTCATGCTCTTTGGCAATGAGAGAAGGCAACTTGGTAGTATTGGAGTCTGGGGTGACAATTGGTGATGTGCTGAGCGAATACTGGGGGGCTGGAAAGATCAATGAGGAGTCCCTGGTCGGGAGGATGCAAAGGGTGACTTTTTTCCCCCAGGAGGAGCAGCTTGTCACAGGAGATGAGGGGAAAGATGGGGGGAAAAGACACTGGCACAGCTGCTTGTGCTTCCTGGATCACTCTGCAATAAAACAGAGATTGAAAAGGTAATATTGCTCAGGAACGGGGCTTGGGAATGCTGGTGGAAGTCGCTGAGAAGGACAGCCAGGAGCAAAGACAGGGAGCTGCTTTTGCCATCTTTGGTGAAGAAAGAAGCAAAGCTGCCTGGTCTGGAGTTTGGCCCGCTGGGGTAAGAATAAGGCGTCATTGCCATTCTTCAGCTCAAGGCTGGTTGCATGGAGCTGACAGATCCAAAATATTACATGTATCCAAAAACTCCTGCAATTCCAGGTTTTAGTGTGTCGTACCAGGCAGGCGCCCTGGCTGGCTGCTCCTCCAGTGAGGTGCTTCTGGGCTCATTTTGGCTGTATTTCACTGCTGAGGGCTCACAATGAGGTGAATGCGTATAAACTACTATCTGTGATTGTTATTCTATTATTATAGGGTTGTAGTATGAATGTTTGCCAAACCTGGAAACCATTATCGTAATTATTTACATTTTATTCTGAGGATGCCCTTGGTGCTGCTGCTGTGGCAAAAAGCTGAGCTGAGTGGACCAACCTATTCACCAGATCATAAATCAAGATAATCCTTTGCATCTTCTAACACTTCTCACCTCTGACATATAGAGCAAGGTCATTTGATTTAAGCAAATGAGCTTGTTTGTATTCCAAAACCCATCTGGTGTCCTAGGCCTTCACCGACGAGGAGGGAGGGATTCTTTGCTCTCTCGAACTGGTAGTGGCAGGAAGCAGGTTACAAACTCTTGTTATTGTGCTGCTAGTTTGGAGTTGAGAGAATTCAAATCTGTTAAACCAAAAGTGGTTTCTCTGAGAAAACGAGCTGTTAACAGCTCAACAGGACGCCGGAATGGTTTACACGGTAAGTGTGTTTCTCAGTCTTCATGGCCTTTTCCTTACCTGAATTTTGTTAGCAAATGTTTGGGTATGGTTGATACTCTCCATTGCTTGTCTTCTCTGAAACAAGAATTGTATACGGTTTAAATGCCCTGAAATATCTGAAGTGCCTTTATTTGTGTCTGACGCTACAGAGGCTGATTTTCACGTCCTGAGCGGGTCCTGCGATTCTCTTAAAAAGTGGGCCAGAAGTCTTCGGCAGTCCAGGAAGTCCGGACTTTTCCAGGAGTCTGTCGACGCTGACACGGTGTGTAGAAAACAATCGAGTGTGGGAAGGTGAAATGGAAGAATCGTACCGAGGAAAAGCCCTCCTCAGCTGGCACCAAGGATCCCCCCGAGGCCCTGGCAGGGCCTGCGCCCGGCAGGGCAACACCGAGGAGCAGAGCCGGCAGCCTTAGCAACCAGATCTTCTTACACGGGGGTTTTCAACATCCGAATGACAGGATTGTGTAAGAAAAAAACCCCTTATTCGTTTACAGGATACGCGTTACCTGTTAAAGAGTCTCTGTGGGCAAAGGCGGGAAGACAGTGAGGAAAGGTAAGGAGACTTTGAAGGTTTTGGATGGTTTACTGTGGTGGGTCCATCTTGCCCTTTGCCTGAAAGTGTTGAGATGAAAACTCTGCTCTGGAAGAGGCTGTTCGTTATTTGGTTTTTGGCTTTATTGTTGGGCTGCTGCCTGTTTCTTTGAATAGTTGTGTCTCGCAGCGCTGCTGCCCCTCACGGGGCCTGACCACGGCTACAGAAACCCCTGACTGATTTAACTGCTTGAGGCCTATCCCGACATGGCTTTTCGGAAAAACAGGTTTTAACTGCGCAGAAAATACGACTGAAGTAGCCGAGACTCTGATGTATAAACTTCCCTTTTTCATCCAGCTTCTTGCACGTGCCTTGTTTCCCTGGAAGTAAGGGAGTAGGCCAGGAGCAAAGGGGGGGGTTAGTTAGAAAGACTAAATCATATTGTGTAAAAATTCATGGTGTGGTGGAGAGGAATGTGCAGTCTATATGTCTATAATGACCAAGCATGCATCATTTCATTGCCGTTTCAGAGATTGTTTCTTATTAATCAGGCAGCAGAAAAGTTTGTAGGACAGCAGGCTGCTGGCTTGCGCTCCCCTCTCAAGAAGAAAGAAACCCTTTCAAGGGTGACTTGCGTTCTCAAATGATTTTAATGTATTAAGACCTTTTGAATCAGAGTAAATAAACGCACTCGACTTCCTTAAAGATGGAGGGAGGCACTAGAAACTTTAACGGTTGAAATACGTGCTGTAATTTCCATTGTGTGCCTTAAGTATGTGCAGGTGGTGATGGTTTTTAAGGACCTAAGAAGAATCCAAGGGCCAAGTTCAATATTAATTTTGAAACAGCTTTGCTAATTGAAGAAGTTAATTCTAACAAACAACAGAGGGAGAATAACTTATTTTTTTAAAGATTGTTGCAGCTGTTCTACATAAAAAGCTATGAGAGCGCTCCTACACCCACTCCGAGATGCTGGCATGTAGTTTTTGTAGTTATATATTGCCCCTTCTAATGTAAAGCTTGCACAGGGGGGTTACTTAGCGTCTTTTTAAGATGAGCTTCTGTAAAATTTCACTTGGCATTTCACAGTGAATTGAGTCAAAAGGGGCTTTGGGGGAGTGTTGAATTAGAAAAGAAACATTGAATTACACTTTTTTAGCTTGCTATATAAGCACATTCTTCAAAGCCTGAAGGATATTATGTACAATTTAGCCTCAAAACAATGAAGGAAGACACATGAATCTTTGTTTTGCAGACTAATATAAACTGAAATGCAGAGAAGTTTATTTGCTACTTGTCCTACAACAGCTACAGAGAGAATAAAGTTTTGGAACCTTTAGTCTTAAACCTATGATCTGGTGAGTGAAAAACACATGCTTTTTAGGACTAGGTCAATAAGTATTTTAGAGCTTTCAGATACACACTACAATGAGTGCCTTTGAAATACCACTTGTCAGACAAGATTACCTTGTTGAATGGTAATACTATGAAACCTAAAATTTCTGTTCTTATCCAAAATTTTACTTGTCTAAAATCTAACAGGTCTCAAAGTAGATTTAGATGTTTGGGGTTTTTTTTAAGTTTTGGGTTGGGGTGTTGTTTTGATTTTTTTTGTGTTTTTTTTTTTTTCTTAAAGAAAATTTAGGTATTGTCTGAGAAACAGGCCTTTTTGATTACTTCAAAGAGGATGTGGTCCATGAAGACTGGGTACATATTCAAACCTTCACAACTTGGAAGAGATCGGTTTTAGGGCTGGTATTCAAGAATACCTTGTACTGCTGATTTTAAAAATACGCAGAACCTAGGATGTGCTTTCCTTCAGTATTTACTGTATTTGCGCGTCTGGCTGTGATGCTCTGTGAGAGAGAGGCAGTAACTTGTGAAAAGAAACAGGTGCAAGAAGACTGATAGTGGCTGAAAGGAACAAAAACAAATAAAAGCAAATAAACTAAAAATTTCAGGTGGCTCCAGAGGCAGGCTGCGGAGGGTCCCTCTCCTTGGGGAGATGCTTTCGGGATGAGCCGCCGGCAGCCGTGGCCGAGGCCACCCAGGAGATGGTGCTGTTGAACCGGGGAAGCCGCACAGCCCTGACCCAGAAGCATCTCTCAATGCGGTCCTCCCTGTTTTCCATCTGTGTTGCATGTAATTCTTTGGGGGTCCTGGTTTTCTTTTGGGAGAAGAAGGTGTCAGTGTTGAACCCGGAGCCTCTCCCCGTCTGGTACGTAATGCCGTTCCCAGACAGACATCCCTACGCCCTCGATGGAGATGACGCCAGAGCCTGAAGGCGATGTTTTTCCCTTGGACTGGGTGGCTGGCGAGATGGTAATGCCGAGGCGGGGAGCAGCTCCACAGCTCATCGCCCTCATCCGAGCAACTGCCTGAGACGTGCCGTGCCAATTCCAAGCCTTTGCTGGGTGCCCGCTGCCTCGCTGCCAGGGGCGAGGGGCAGCCCGGGGGCTCCTCGGGGACCCTCTGGTTTCCCTCTGCCATCCTCCAAGGCAGCCTGTCCCCACACACACGTGTCTGGGAAAGGTAAGCGCAAGGGCGGTGACTTGAGTGGGGCCAAGTGTGGGGCACGACGCCGTTTTGCCATGGGTTGGGGGTTGTGGGGAGCAGAGGTGCCGCAGCACCTGGTGGGCTGGGTGCGCAGTTCTGGGGCACCCTCGCCCCGTTTCTTGGGGTACCAGGTACCTGTCTCCCTCCCGTGCCAGTGGGCCACAGCGAGCGCAACTGTCTGCAGCTGGGTTGGGATGGGAAAATTTGAGGTTGCGAAGGGGAATTTGTGTTTCTTTCAGTCCAGGGTGTCTCATCAGAGCAAGAGGTCAGATGGTTGCAGTGACGTTTTTTTGTTGGTTTGCAATTTTGTTAGCATCCCCTGGTTGGGTTCAGAGGCTTCAAATTTGGCCAGGAAAGAACAGCAGGAGCTGGATCAGGTCACTGGGTGCCCTGGCAGTAGCCACAGCAGCACAAAGACTGGGTATTTGCAGAATGTTTAATGGGAAAGTTGTTCAGTAAAGGCCTTTTCCCAAGTTGCAGGAGGGCTTACGTCTCTGAGTGTTTCTGCATGCGTAACCAGTGACCAGGGTTTTGTATGTGACATAAATAAGCAGCTCAAATTCCCCAATCTTCTACATGAGCTGTTTTCTATCTGAACAAGTATTACTAAAAAGAGGTCTTTTCACGTTCAGGCAGGGTGGCAGACAGCAAGCCTACTGCAGGTATTGGGATGGTTTACAAGGCCTTGCTCGGTGCATCCGCCGTTCTGCTACAAAGTTGTTTTGAGTCGTTGCACCCAGCTCCCTGTGGTCCAAGCGAGCGTGGCTGCTGGTGGCACAGCGTTTGGTGAGGACAGAGCCATCTGCGGGGAGCGTGGCCAAGCCACACGTGGTGTGGACCCACCCGAGGAGGTCAGTAAAGGATTTGAAGATTATGTCTGTTGTGCTGCATCTCATCTTCCTACACCATTAACAGCAATTCAGTGCTCAGCCTTGCCAGGGGTTGTAGCAGGCAGAGCAGTACTAATTCTTGTTGGCTTTTGCATGGCCAGAGGTAGGCTGACTTTTTAATTTATTTTTTTTTTGCTAACAATAAATTATTTAAAGCTCAGCTGACACATTGCATGAGAAACCATTTGGCAGCATGTGAGGAGGGAGCTGGGTTGGGATGGGGTTGAGAAACTCTTGTTGGGCGGTAATTAGGTGTGTCAGCAGCAGGAAACCAGAAGAAAATACTGAAGAAGCTTCTAACAATTTAGGAAGTTGCCCAAAGCAAGCCTGTTCAAATACCTTTGCTTTTCATGTGGACTTGAGGTACAGTTCAGCTTGCTCCGTTGAAGAACTGTCAGGTTTTAGGGCTGGGACTGGATGTTGCTCAAGTCCAGGCCTCAGGAGCGAGTGCTGTGAGCAGGAGATGGTTCAGGGCTCAGGCCACTACTTCAGCTCCATCAATGTGGTCCTGCACATCTCTCCATCTCAGAAAGATAAGCCCTTCCTACGTACCAAAGGCGAGTCTCAGCAGGTACCAGACAATGAGTTACATATTTTGTTTTAGGGGCTATTTTGCACTGAACTCTTGGATAAAAGAAAGTGCTAAGGATCAGCACAATGACTCAAACCCAGGAGACCTCTCTCCTCTGAGACCCCAAACCACTGAGCTATAGTGTCAGGTTTCCTTTCACCCCAGAAGCTTTGCGGTTCTTTCTGAGCCAGGAACCCTGCCCCAACAAGTGGGAGAGCCTGTGTTCTTTTCTCTCCTGGCGCCTGGTGACCTGACTGGTGGCCAAGTGCTTCATTTGAGATGGCCAATACTGGCTTGACCTCCTTTGTGTTGCAGCCTTTCCATGGCCAGAAGCAAGTACTATAATAACTATGGTGTTGCAGAACAGCAGCTTCCACCATGAGGTTGTTACTGGTATGGATTACACGCTCCGGCTCTGCCAGCTACTGCCTAGTTTCTGCCTTTGGCAACTCTAAAACGGGGGGTAGATGCCTTCCCCCCCTCCCCGCCCAGCGTGGGCCAGAGCCATAGGTAGGTATGGAATTTCAGATCAGAATTCACCCTTTTTTTAGGTGCCTAAATCCTGATATCCTGAGTTTTGGTTCTTAATCTTAAGCAATATGCAGGAAGGAATTCAAGACAAAATTGCGTCTGAAGCTGCTAACAGACATATTAATGTGATATTGTCCAGCAACTTAGTGGGAAATAAAGTACAGAAAAGTGACTGAAATTTGAACTTCAGAACATCTGTGATTTGGTCACATTGAGAGGTTTAATCAAGAAAGCTCCTGAGGGAAGAGTACAGGAAGAAAAATCCTTATAGGTGCCATGAATTCCACTTAAGAACAATAATAGAGCCTGGAGGGCATGTACGTTGCTAATAAAAATAAGAGTAAATAACTGAATGGCAGCGCTGGAGGCCTTTTTTGAGTCAAATGGGAATCTTTCCAAATTTGAAAATCTAACCTTAGCTTACCAATACATCGGTGCATTAATGTGTGTAAAGACTAGATGGAAAGCAAATTAAAAGGAAATACAGTGGTCTGCAAACAGCTAAAGGTACAAAATAAGAATGCTTCAGGTTTATCAGTCAGAAGAGTAAGAATAATAAAAGGTAGTTCAGAAACTGGATCGCTGAAGATTAAAGGCAGAAATTAAAGAAGATAAAGACATTGCTGAGAATCTGAATTATTTCTTTGCATCACTCTTCAGCACAGAGAATATCAGAGCAATACCTACTGGGACTTGCTCTTTTCTGGTAATCAAGATGTGTCAGAAGAAGAGCTGGAACAAATCGATAATTTAAAAAGCAGCAAATCATCAGCTCCAGATGGTACATTGAAAAGTTCTGAAGGAGCTTAGTGTGAAATAGCTGATCTGCAGCAAAAATATGCCTTCCCTAATTAAAAACAGCTATTTCATTGGAGAAGTGGAGGGTAACAGTTGTACCCAAAGTTAAAAACAGGATTGAGATAATTTGAGGAAGCACACACTCTCTTTACCCAGACACACATTTCTGTTTATAAACTGGTTGAAAACAGAATGTAAAGTAGGAAAACAAATAATAAAAAAAAAAAAGGTAGTGTCGTGATAGGATCTAAAGAGCAAGATTTCTGCCAAGAAGAATCATGCCTCATCATTAATCTGTTGTAACTCCAGTGGGCCAGTCTTGTCATAGACAAAGAAGAAGCAACCACTCTAATTTAGATAAACCTCAAAGGATCTTTAGCCCATGTAGGATCAAAGAGAGGACAATTTGCTGCATATATCTTTTGGTTGATGTGACCGTGCCAGGCTGCATGTCCAAGAAGCCCCGACCGTCCTTGGCATCTCCATGCTGCATCAGTCCCATGACTTTTTCCTGCTCTGTGATGGTGTTATCCCACCTACATGACGCCAAGCCCTGCTTTCAGCTGCCCAGGGAGGTGAGAAACAAAGAAAGGGGATCAGTGATCCATTTCCAGCCTCAGAGAGGTTAGCCGCCGGTTGTTTCTGTGTGTCTGTTAGCTTTACGAGTCTGAAAAGGTGAATATTGTTGAAAAAGCTGACACGCTGCTTTTAAATTTTAAATCCTACAGAGGATGTAAAGGCCATTTTGGGGAACTGCAGGAGGGAAGAAACTATGACTTGAGAAGCATCAGTGGCAGCTGTGGTTGGGAGCTCCTCCTGCAGGTAGCACCAAGAGAGCAGCTTTGTGGTGGGTGCACACGTGGGGAAAGGAAAATATTGACAAAAAAGTTAAGACCCTCCAACTTGTTAGGAAAAGCCAGGGTCCGGCCGGCTGAATCCTCTTTACCACTGCCAGTGTCACTCACTAGAGGAATGTATGATACCATTTTTTTAAAAAAAAAAAGATACTTTGAATTAGCTATCTAACAGGAGGAATTTGATACTAGGGAAATAGAAAATAAACATGGCAAAGAATCTAACTTCAGCAGATGAAAGAAGAGAGAATGTACTATTCTTCCTCCTCCCCCTGCCAATGCCATGCATGAATTAATTAGATACCATTTCAATGTCAACATCGTTTAACAACATCCCTGTATGTCTGTAGTGAACACTTTGGATGAGCTGAGAGGAAAATGTCATCATAATCCATACCTTTACCCTTAACAATGTGAGTTTTTTTTCTATTTTTATTTTATGCAAATTGGGATTATTTGTGGCCTCCTCATTGTGTTCTTTGTTCCCACGTGCTGCTTCAAAGGCACCCACCTGCTTCCATGCTGCCAGCAAAGGCTGACAAACTGCTCATGTTAACTGGAAAAAAAATCTCAGATTCTGTGGAACAGTTTAAAAAAAAAAAAAACAAAGCAAAAAAAACCACAACCAAACCAAAAAACTTTAACAAATATTTCCTGCCCAGACCTGTTGTTAGTAGAAAACAGCAGTTTTCATCAACTTCAACCAGTGGTTCTTCGCTCTTTTAGACAGACAACAGAACTACTACCTCCACTTCTCCTTTATCCTTTGTTTTTCCTGTCAGGCCTTCTCCATTTCTTCTGATCTCTGCTTCCATGTATTTTTCCCTCATTCCTAGGATCTCCCCTTCCTTGCCTCCCTTCTCCCAGATGTGTGACGCTGCTGTTGCTCAGCTTCCTCTAAACCCGCTCCTGCCTCCTCAGAGCATTGTCAGCTCATGGCCGTACTGACTCCGGTGCCCAGCCAGAGTCATTTATGCCAGCAAAGCTAATTAGAAGGCATAGGATGCTTTGCCTCACTCTTGAGATCTGTACATCTCAACATTGCGGTGTGCTCTGCTGACTAGGAAATACTGATTTATAGTAACATTAAATGACACAAACTAAAAAAAAATAATTTAAAGGCTTCTGGAATAACCCTGCTGGTTTCCGCTCTGCTCTGTTGTGTGCAACTATTTTCATATCAGTAAGCTACAGTATACAGCACTTCTAACGTTTCACTGGTTATTTGGTAGGGAACAGCATCAGCCACGAGATGCCTGGAGAAGTGCTATATTTATGGGTGATAAACTAAACTGTAGATTTTTGAAAGTCTGTGCTGCACCTTTTCCTTTGAATTTTCTATGCAGTCTCAGAAGGGAGGAAAGGATGATGCAGAGGTGCCCAGGAACACTTTTAAATTAGCTAATTTAGATGCAAAATCAGTTTAGCCATGGCAGCATGGAGCAGAGCAGCATGGCTGATCCACTCAGCTCCCCAGCAGTCCCGAGGGTCCCACTGCTCAGCTTTTTCAGTGCTCTTTTCTAAAAGAAAATTCTCCCCTCTCTAATGCCATGGGACGCTGTGGCTCATGTCGTCACACAGTAATTAATCTGCTTGATATGACAATTTGATGATATGCAGACTTGTGGACTTTTCCAGGTGCGAGATCCACGGTAGAGTTGAATCGCTAACGCTTTGGGGTCAGAAAGTTTGGGTCCTTCCTTGCCATTTATGAAAACACCGATAACTGTCGAAGTTCAGGAGAACTAACACCCCACAAAAGACTTGAACCACTTGTACATCAATGCCATCATCAAGTGTTTCTTTAGAGCTGGTTTCCATGTCTGAGTCTCAAACCAACATGCAGTGACCCTGTTACTTCTACACCAGCAGAAGAGCAGACAGATCAGACATCTCTTCATAGAATCATAGAATGGTTTAGGTTGGAAGAGACCTTAAAGATCACCTAGTTCCAACCCCCCTGCCCTGGGCAGGGACACCTCCCACTAGACGAGCATCCAGCCTGGCCTTGAACACTTCCAGGGATGGAGCATCCACAACTTCCCTGGGCAATCTGTTCCAGCCTCACCACACTCATAGTGAAAACCTTCGTCCTGATATCTAATCTAAATCTACCCTCTTCCAGTTTGAAGCCATTACCTCTTGTCCTATCACTACATGCCCTTGTAAAGTCCCTCTCCATCTTTCTTGTAGGCCCCATTTAGATGCTGGAAGGGGCTATAAGTTCTCTGAGCCTTTTCTTCTCCAGGCTGAAGAACCCCATCTCTCTCAGCCTGTCTTCATAGGAGGCGTGTTCCAGCGCCCCCTTTGTGGCCCTCCTCTGGACCTGCTTCAACAGGTCCATGTCCTTCTTATGTTGGGGGCTCCAGAGCTGAACACAGTATTCCACCTGGGTCTCACCAGAGCGGAGTAGAGGGGCAGAATCACCTCCCTTGACCTGCTGGCCATGCTTCTTTTGATGCAGGCTTTCTGGGCTGTGAGCGCACGCTGTCGGCTCATGTTGAGCTTCTCATCCATCAACACTCCACTTCCCATACCCAAAACTACTTTGGGCTGGATAACACAGTAAGATGTTGGTGATGGTTGCCTAGAGCGATTCTCAAAACCACTTTATTCATCATTAAGACAAAGAAAATTTTCCTCCTCGGTAGCAGAACTATGGAGCAGGAAATACAGATTATAGGCACAGTCTTGGGGAAAAGCTTTGTGTTAATTATCAATAACATCTTATGAACTCTTCTAAGATGTCCACGTTGTGAAAGTTTGTCTGGGCCCCAAAAATATAGATATGTTTTCTGATCATCCTGCCAGAATAAGGCAGATTGTAACTATGCAGTTTGTGTTTGTTTTTTCTTCATGGCTTAAAGTAGGGTCTTTAAGTTGGTGGACAAGTTGTTTTTCATTTTTCACCTCCAAAAAAACTGGAGTGGGAGAGTGAAACTTCAGATCTTGTGTCTAGGAGAAATTGCTGTATAGTTTTCTACTTGGAGAAGCCAAAGTTAACAGAAAACTAAAGCAAATTTTTCTCAGAAGAGCTGTGTTATTTTGCCTGGTCAGTTATTGTGAGTTCATTTTCCGGAACTGCTGAGTTCAGCTGGAACTTTAGGTGCTTGGTTGCTTTGAGAATCATGCCCAGCGTTTCCAAATCCAGGCAAAGGGCTGTGATGGTTTATGTAGTAATTCTGGCACTGAGTATGAAATAGAGGGTCTGTCTTTCAGATGGACCCTCTTCCTTCAAGGGCTTCAGGGATTATAAGTACCGGAACCTTGCTGTTTAAAATCCTGTCCCCTTTGAGGTAAGCTGAATTCCACCAGGAAGTACAGTCCCCAACTTCAGCACAAAATTATGCAGCCCCAAATAGGACATTGTATCTGAGCCCCCTCTAGATTATTCTTTGACACTTTGTTTTTCTTGTGGAGATCATAAAGAGTGCATGATGGAGCTCTGCAGCATCTCCTCTACAGAGTACTGGGAACTATCCTGAGTATCCTGAGAGGATGACAGGAGCTTATCAGTTTGAATTTTATTAAGTTGGCAAATCCTTGTTTCACCGTGTCAGTAGTTGTGTTAATACTTCATTCTGTTCACTGTCCTGCTTTGATTGGAATCTCAAATGCTGAAGCCAGTCTGATCACTGTAATTTCACCTTCTGGATTTTACACTTCTGCTTCCAGTTGACCATGCTATGTTGCCATCTTGCTCTTTTCAGTCTGGATGTTTTCATTTAGGTGTTCTGAAAACAAGTTTACCCTATCCTGGCATGCAGAATATTCCCAGTGAGTCCCAGAGACAGGTTTCTGGGGACCTACTTGACTTTGAGATCACATCCTGGAAGATGGTGCTATAGAATTATAATTGGTTTTTCAGAGTTGATTTTCTCCTCCTATTAGGCGACCGCAGATGAGTGATTCACTTGCTTAACTTTATATTGGCTCATGAGGTTGAAGAGCCCTTACTTGCACCCATATTTTAAACGTCTCCTACCATTCTTTTATAAACAGGCAGTTGAATGATAATAAGTTTGAACCCAAAGTACCTATTTTCTTTACCACATTGAAGTGTAGCTTGAAAGCATCCAAAGTTTGGTGTAGCTGTTAATAAAGTGATTTTCTGTTTTTCAAAACATACTGCTGCTTTTGTTGATATGCCCCACTGGAGCTCAACAAATGTGTATTACTTTTATTACCACGATAATACAAGCCTGTATACTTTCTGATGGAATTCAAAGAGGCACTTGAGTTCTCTTCTGCTTGTAATTAGGGCAGAGCAAATAGTTCAGGAGCAGACCCTGACCTCTTATAGCAGTTTGTATGGGAGCTGTGGTCATGATGCCAGAGCTGGAATCGTGAGACTCTTAAGCTTCGTTACTGACTCTGCTGGAGATGCATCCTCCAGGGCTCAGGCCCTGTTTCCCGTTACATCAATGACTTAACCTAATTTTTTTAATCAATGAACTAACACTGATTTACCCACTGAGTAGGGTTTGTCCTTGATTCTGTTTCTGCAGTGCAGTGACAAGTGACCAGTGATGCTAGGTTTGTTTGTGCTGTCTCTGTGTCCTCCTTGGGAAAATGGGCTGTATGTGGTGGGGGACACAGGCTAAAAACCACTGTGCTGCTCTGTCACAATTGGTGTGTAAAACCTGGGTAGGTTTTAACATGAGAGTTAGGCAAACATTGGCATCTGCAGGGAGGTGTCTACATGTGAAATGACTGTCTATGCTCTGATCATAGTCAATGATGGTCAGTCAGTACTTCCAGAGGGGTCTGGAGAGGTATGCACCAGGGGCTCAGTTCAATTGCTTAAACATGAGTGTCTGGTGCCATTTGAGATGGCCTGGAGTAAGTGGGACATCCATAGAGAGCTGAAGATTTGGCACAGGACTTTTGCTGTTCTGGAGTGGCAGCTGCAGGCCACACCAGACACCTCCAGCTCTCAATTCACTCCATCAAACCCAGCTGTCTGCTTGAGGGTAGGCTGAATCACTCTTAAGGGTCTGCTTACTGTATTGGCAAAATCTCCCAGCGATTCCAACCAGGACACATCACTCACGTGTAGGCACCTGGATGGAGGCATCTTCACCTCCAACTGAATCCAGTCCCTTATGGCTAAAGATACTGGTCTGGCTCCTGGAGGCATTTAAAGTATCTAGGTAACAGCTCCAGAGGGCAATATATTCAGCCTATTTTTAATACCTATTATAGGATGAAGTGAATTGCCCTCTGAAAGTGCCTTTCATCACACTGACTACAGAGAGAAACTAGGAATATTAGCTGTTTAACTTTCAGGTTAAGAAAGTGAAAAGCATCCCACCTTTAGTTCAGATGTAATCCTTTTAACTCCACTGACCCAGAAACAGCTTTCTTTAGCTGCCTGCAGGAAAGGCTGTACGGGAGAACCTCAGGAACATCTTGAATATTTCTGAACTTTGCAAAATGAAATTGACTTAAAGATAGTCGGAATTGAGCTAAACATAAGCTAAAAGCCTACTGTTTTCCCTTCTCCAGAGAAAACTTTACACCTTTGCAGCCCAAAATATCTGTGGAAATTAGAATACTTTCTTGCTCTGTTTCCCTGGACAATTTCAGTCTTCACCACCTGGATGATGGTTTCTTATCCCCTCCCCCTATTTCCCTCCTTTTTGAAAGATGAAAAGACCACAATTTCACTAAGGTTGTTCTGGGAGGCATACAAACCATGATGGCTGCTGTGGGATTGATGGGGGAAGTTTTGTGTGAGAGTAATGACATTTTCAAATTAAGGCTGGCTGACCCAGGTGCTCTTTATAGGCATATCTCATTTAGAAGCTTAAGTGAATTATATGGTCAAAGTTTTAAAAGGAGGTGGGAGGGGAAAAACTGGGACAACTGAAAAAGTGCAGCAACAATGAATGTCTGAAAAGTGCCATAGGGACTGTATAAATCTACAATTGACTGATCACCCTGGGGACATGGGGAAGTGGAGGTCATTGTAGAGAAGTAAAAGGTAAATCTTCAATGGGTGTAGACTGAGTTAACTCCAGTGGGATTAATTTTACTTCCACCAATGAGAATCCAGCTCTCACCAGTGTGGGCTGATGTCTCTGATGAGAAGGTGATAGTGTGAACATGATACATCATTAAACAATATTGGTTTGCTTCCATAATTGTCCAGAATGTAACATTCTGCAGTTGCTTTGATTAGTTTAGCTTTTTATCTGTACATAGATGGTGAGAATGACTGGAACTTTAAATGGAGCCCACTTATTTAGTCTTGATTTACATATACATATCAAAATGCATAGAGCTATTGGGATGAAAGAGCCAAGCAGATCTTGGCAGCTAGCATTTTCCTCAGGGTCACTATTCTGCGCTTAGATCCATGCAGAGGGGCATATGTATTTGTATGGACTTCTAAGGAGACCAAGCAACAACAGAACACTGGCAATTTGCTGTCTGTAATCCTGTGGTGCCTTGTGTATAAAGATCCTAAATGATCTTACAAGGTGTAATGAAAAGAGGGTCACAACAAATACGATGCCAGGAAGAGTGCCAGGCTGCTGAAGTCCAGCATTGGCAGGGGATTTGCACAAGAGATCTCTGGCAAAAGCAAGAGCAGAGTTGAGATTCCTGGCTCTCTGCTCTACACCATGAAGTCAAGGCTCTGTGTAGCAGTCACCTGGGCTGGCTGTTGTAGCCAAGAGTGCTGTCTACTAAAGCTATTATCAAGGTTTGCTCTGTGCAAATAAACTGTAATGCCATAACTACTTGATGGTCTGGAGACCTGCTAGGTTGATAGGATGTTACTGCAGCATGAGCCCATAAGTGAACTCCTCTCGTCTGGGACCACTGAGCTCCTGTCCAGTTGAGGAACACTCTCCTGTCAGATGCCATGTGCTGTTAGGAGGTACCCTAGCACCCAGTGGTCAGCCACATGTGGTGATGGGCCCAGCTGTGTTCTCTGGTTCTAACTTACTATCAAGACTTGGAGCTTGGAATAGAACAGAGGTTATTCTGCTGGATGAATAGCTCCCGGTGTCCCCTGAGGAATGCTTGGGAGGATGTCCCGTCCTAAAGAAGCTGCTGAAGGTAAATGCACAGAGGGAAGGTGACAGGGATACTTTTGGCATCCTGAAGTGGGAGAAACATAACCAGGTTGTGCAGTGTAGCTGAAAATGTGATACTTCTAATGAATCCAGTCGTTTCCCTTCTCCCCCTCCACGTCTGTGCCTCCCTCAGCTCAGACCCCTGTACATCTTTCTTTCTTTGAACCAGCACCAAAATCTCTTGCTTGGAAATTTCTATAGTCAGAATTGGATTAAAATAGACCAGAAATAAAGCACCTCTGCCTTCACATCCACTTTTACCACTTCTTGTAATTCTTTGAGTTGATTTTACCAACATTTCACTCCTCCGGATGCTGTCACAGCTTTCCTACGTCAGCACAAAGCTTAGGGAACCTCATCAATCAGCCCTCCTGCCTCAAGGCAGCAGGTGCCTTCGCAGGTGTTATTTGCTGGAAGGAGAGACTTCACTCAGGTTAGGCTGGGGGGAAGAAGAGTTGATGTTGGCAGTGGAACTGGAGGGAAATCATGGCCCCATCCGCATTGGGGGTGGCTAACTCTGTCACTAGAAAACATCATGCCTCTTTTGGGATAATACATATGACAAGTGAACCCGCCTTCACTATTACTTTGGATCATGACAGGAAAATAAACTCTCCTATATAGAAGACACTGCTTGTCCTTCACTTATGTAAGTCAGAGCTATGGCTTCTGGGCTCTCACTGAGCGCCTCCTTTTCTCTGTACTTTTCCAGCTCATTTGATACATTTTTATGTGTTTTTTCTTTTCTTCTTTTTTTTTTCTTAAGGGTTTTAAAAAAAAGATGTATTAATTACACAAATGCTTGGTGGAGAGGAAGGCTCATGTCAAAAGGTTTAAGCTTTGGGTTCAATTTGGATGAGTGCCTGAAATATAGCTCTGAACCAGTGGCAGTCTTTGAATTTATAAATACTAATATCCACCTGAGATTTTGGTTCAAAGCAAGAGCAAGACTTTTATTCTGTTCAGGTTGCTCACTCTCTGCTTATCACCATAGCAAATAAGCACTTTTCAGGCAAGCAACAAGTGGCATGACTAACAACCATGTACCGCTTACTCTTGCTTCCCAGACGTTTTGGTGAGATCGGCCAAGGTCTGGGCATTCAGACCAAGGACTTAAAAAGGCTTTTGGTATTTTTGAGGATGCTTGCAAAATTTAATACAAATTCTCTTTGTTTGGGAATTTGTCCGCTCTTGGCTGGCCTGGGTTAATCAAATACGGAGTGCGGGTTCAGCATCATTTCCATTCCCCAAAGCCACGGAGTGAGCAAGAGTCCGTAACAAAGTGTTTAGTCAAAGAAGCTGGTGCCCAAGAGTGGAGAGATCAAATCAGACAAATTAGCATCTGAAAACAGCTGAAAGCATGACAATAAGACAGAAATAACACTTTAGTTATGATAAAATTGGGGGAAAATGCTCAATGCATCTAAAAATTGGGAATTTATGTTTTCTTGCTATCTGAGCTGAAAAACATTATAGGATTTAGAACTGACATTAAACAGATAAGTAAAACGCTGGATTTGGGATTGGATATGTGATAAAGTTAGGAAACTCAGAGGGGACTTTTTCTAATTGGTAGGACCCTGGGTGGAAGTGTCTGTGGTGCTATGTTCTGCGTAAGCCAGTATGTCTTTTCAGTCTGCTGTTCCCTTCATGCATGTTTTCGTGTGTATTTGCCAATTCCTGTTCCAACACAGACAGAGTCCTGCTGTAATCTCTTGGCAACAGGCTGTTCGGGTGGATTCAGGAATTTTCAGTTTATGGTAAGGCTGGAAATGTCACCAAGGCAGGGAATTTTGTGCTAGTTGGAGATTTCTGTTTCCAGTGTCAAGAAAGACGAGACAGACAAAATGTTACCTTTCTGATTCCCATATACACTTGGTCTGAGCACAGGGCTGAGGGTATACAGCAATGCTTTAGCCTGAAGGAACTCTTCTTTCACCTGCAAAGGGTGAGCAGAATTAGGAGCTTCTTATCTTAACCACCCATGATTGAATACTGTTAGTATTTAATACTTGTATCGCATCTCAGATAATTGCTAAAGTGCTGAACTGCTGTCTCAACTTATCCACATGCAATTAATAATATTGATCACCCTACATTGACCTTGAGAGTTAATAACTGGTTTTTCCCTTAGTTTCCCTTGATGAATGGTGCTTTCTACATGCCAACTTATAATTTTGTCAAGCTGTCAGATCACAGGGTCTGATCCTGCAGACACCGAAATGGAAGAAGCGCTTGCTGCAATGGCTGTTTCTTTGGGATCAATAGGACTATTTACATCCAGACTGACAAAAGTACTTTTTTTGCATGATTTGGCCCGGGGAGAAGTCTGCACAAATGTCTGTGTATGAGTCAAATTACTTGAAAGCTGGGTAGGATACATGTGTAAAGATTTGGGGCTCCAAAAGCTGGGACTTATTTTCTCCATCTAATAATAAAGTGGTTATTTTTTCCCCCCAAAGTCTTTGCTGAAGTAAGCACCCTGGTTAAGACAGAAAATAGAGAAATAATTGAAACAATTTATTTGTCTCATGTCATTTGGAGGGACCTTTAGAGGTTTTTTTTGCTCTAGGTAGTCTTAATAACATCTTTTTCCCAATTGGCCTTGAACAAACTGAAGAATTCAGTTATGGTTACCTCTTATTTATAGGCTTCCCTGCTTACTCGATCGTCATCTTATTAGTATTATCTTATAATGAATCACCAGTACTGCTCTTGTTTTGTATGACATTTACCTCTGAAACTTCTATTGCACTATGCGCCTGTACACTCATGCACATCCCGCAACTAAAAAATTTTCTGTTGAGATCCCTACCAGAAGATCAGAACTACCGCAAGGCTGGAAATGGAGAATTTAGCAAACAGGGTTCTGTCAAAGTCTCTGAAACATGTTCATTCTCTGCTGCAGAGAAAACCAAACAAATCTGGAATGTCTGGAGTGGCACTACCAGCCCAGAGCTTGGCATCACTGAGAAAAGCTTTGCAGAGCCGTATTATCCAAGAGACACATAGCAAGGGAGTTTCGGGGAAGAAATACGCCTCCGCATCAGTTTTCTCACATCAGCATTAACACCCATTGGCAGAGCAGGATGTGGGAATGATGTGCTGATAATCTCAGGGCTCCTTCTGTAGAGCAAATGGAGCATGTTGTGCCATAAGAGCAACCACCCAGCACTTCTTTAGCACTGATTTGTCTCCCCTACAGACACATATAACCGCCCCCCTTCCTTTGGACAACTGGCATCATCTGAAGACACCTTATCTTTGTAAAAAGCATCTTGACAAAATATTCAAACACTGCCTCTTCCCTGCCTTTGTACTCATTTATTCCCTCCCCATTGCATCCTCAGCTAAAACAGATTATAGCGAAATCCATTTAAAAAGCGCAGCAGTTTTCTGCTGAAAGATATCTAGAGGGCAGCAAATCCAGAGGGAAATCTCATCCTTCAGTGCAAACAAAACCTCCTCTTTTATTTCATTTCTGAAAAATCAAGCATGGAGTTACATAAAGCCTTTTTTTCCCCTCTACACAAAGCAGCAATAATAATAAGATATCTCTATAAGGTTGAGATATAATCATACCTGGGAGCAAATTTTTAATTTGATTAAAGCTTACTGTAGTGGGCAAAGACTCTGAAGTTCAGGTGTGAGTTAAGAAGAAACTGCTCGTCCATTTATAATCCTGTCTGAAGGCAAATGTATTTTTAGAGTACTGCTGTGTGACATAGAATGCTCCCGAGTTATTTGTGCATAACTGCGGTTGATGTGGAGGATGTATTTAATTCAATATTAAGATTGAGCTACTGATCACAGTTCTGTCATTCTTCATGTTTGGTTCAAATTGTAGTTGGCCAAACAGTAGTTAGGATCCAATGAACTGTTAGCAGTGGAAATGAAGGCTTCTGTGCCATCTTGTTTTATTGTATACCGCATTCTTCAGAACATTTTGAAACCCTTTGAGAGGCATTTCTACAATTGCAGCTCCAGCCTTTCATCACCAACAGTTAATGCGTACAGTAAAGGGATGTTGGAAACCTCTATCTCATCTCTATATCATCTTTGTTTGGTACTTGAGGTTTGGAGCTTGGCCACCATGAAGTTATCAGAATGCTTAAAAAAATATAAATGATAGTTTAAAAGTATCCATGCAAATTATTTGAGTTTTTACTCCATTTTTGAAGATTTTCACTTGAATTGTCTATGGAAAACTGGCCTTTGCATGCTGACAGGTGCAAGTAGAGGCAAATCAGTGCAACTTTGTATGGACACTGGCAGTAACCAGAGGGAAAACCAGACAAGCTCCTCTGAGCGCACCTGGGAATACTGGTGCCTAAACGAGGAAGCTGTGCCGAGTGCCTTGAGACGCATTCCCCAGCACATGCGTGATACAGCTGTGCCCTTTGAATTTGACCTGTGTTCAGTCCAGGCTGCAAGCACAGAGGTGAAGGATCCCAGGGGAGCATCCCTGGGCACCAAAGTCTGCTTCTGTTTCAACCTGCCAGGAAGGACGTCTCCCATTCCCCACTTTCTGAAGCTGCAAAATGGGGTTAATGAACTGATCTCTGTTGGTCTGTTGTTTGCTTTTACATCTACTGATGAAAAATGTGATATGAGAGCTGTGGGTGATTGTTATTATCAAGGGGCAACATATTTGCATTGAAATAGGATGGGATGTATACAGGAGAGCAGAGGACTGGGTCTGCGTGCTGAGTTTTTTGCTGGAGAGCATCCTGAAATTAGAAGGATTTATGTGGTACCCTGTCAGTGTGTACGGCAAAGGCTATACCAGAGCACAGGCAATTTCCTGCTAATTGCAT
The DNA here is from genome assembly GCA_013398915.1 of Dromas ardeola. Lineage (NCBI taxonomy): Eukaryota > Metazoa > Chordata > Aves > Charadriiformes > Dromadidae > Dromas > Dromas ardeola. The sequence goes on from VYZM01007323.1 coordinate 1,116,318, forward strand.
TTGTTTTGATGCACAAACCCATTTTCCTCTCTTACACATACACGTGGTGATTTTGAACAGCTGTCATTACAATACATTAAAATTTCAGGGAGTTTTTGTCACTAGAAGAGTCAGTTGTTACTGAATATACAAAAGGCAGCAAGTTCCTTAAATGCCTGCTATCTCTGAGTATCCATCTGTTTCTTCTGAAGAAAAGGAAGATTCCCTTTCTTCCTCCAGCTTTACTGCAGTTTTCCTTTTGTCTGGGGTAACTGTTTATAATTTGACCACTCAGTCGTCTTCCAAAGCAGCTGCAAGTTGTGAAGTGCTGGTTCAGAATGATGCACCGCTGAAACCCACTGGCCTGCTACTATTTAATGGCCGTATGTAACTGCTTTTTTCTGTTTGATTTTGTTTTCTTTTCTTTCTTTTTAAAGATGTTTAATTGACATACTGCAGGCATTTGGCAGTGGCAGAACCTGAAGCTTTTGGCCTCTGAGAGGCGTCAGCCTTTCCTCCCTGCAGAAGCAGGGTCAGTCTGGCCAGCTGTGGGCTGGATGTGCGCCCTGACTCCTAGAGAAAGAGGCTTCATGGCTGGGATACCAGCTCAGAGCCTGATCCGGGAGGCGAGATGCTACACAGGCAGAGTGGAGGTGGGGCACAGCGCCCAGGGGTGCGGCGAGGCGGCTGCCAGGGCTGTCTGGGCAAGGGAAAGCAGCTGGCAAGGAGGGGAACCCCTGCTCCCAGAGCAGCTGGGGTCAGTGGTTGCTGCAGGCAGAGGATAGTTTGTATCTGCCTGGGGTGGGAAATGGTTGTAAAATGGGGAAAGGATGCCCGGGTCAGGGGATCTCAGGCAGGATATGTGACTTCTGCCAACAGCACTCTGTAGCATCACCCTCAACTGTACTGTCCCTTCCCCTGGCGGCGTGGAACGGGCCCATTTCACAGTGACAGCTGACTGCAACAGGGGTATCATGCATACTATGTCCTGCGAGCAGCAGGGATATCTGAGCTGTGAGAGGTTAAACTCTTTTGGACTCCCTTGGTTGCTCAGAAAACTCTGCTGCCTTGGGCTTCATAGGTTAAATACAAACACCATTTACATCTGCTTGAAATCTGAATTGAACTTGAAATTTATGTTCAGTCCAGCAGTGAATGTAGCTGCTGTTAAATTGCTCCATTAACTATAAAGCAAAGTTTAATCTGCTGTGTTTTACTTTCATGAAGTGCTTCTAAGCACTGGTAATGTTCTCTGTATTGCGTTCCTTTAACTTTATGGGAAACTGAAAGCTTTGTCCTAAAAAAAATAGAAGAAGATCTTAGGCTTAAAATACCCATGAAAGCAAATGCAAATGTTCAAAAAAGAGAGAAGGAGGGATCAGCATTACCAGGAAGAATTAAGAGGAACGACTTTTGAGCAACTTGCTGCTTTGCCTTTTCCTTTCCAAATATCCAACACAGTCAAAGAACCCTACTAAGTAGATTACCTCAAGTACTGGTGGAAAAGAGTAAAAATGCAATCCAGAAAGGCAATTACTTTTTTCATTCAGATAGAATTTTTCAGCATATAACATGGAGTTAATTGCCTCTTTTTTTTTCCTTTTTTTTTTTTTTTTCCTGTAATGGTTCTTTGCATAGGTTTAGTCATCCTTGAGGGCAGCTGCTCCATCTATACAGCTATTGCCAGATGATTACCTCTTTAATGTTTTCACTGAGTACTTTGCTGGTTAACCTCCTTAACTGGAGAGCTGCTTATTGATATTTATGTCTTGTCAGCATAGGGGTTCATTAAGCATTGGTAAATGACATGTTTTCATATCTGCTGACACTAGAAATGCAATATGATCAATTGCAAATTGACTTTAGTGCGGCAATGGAGTGCATTTAACACACATCAGCGGATCATTTGTACAAGCAGAGCTGGAATTTTTATGGCTGTTTATGTCTCTCTAATATCCAAGTATAAATTCTCCCAAGTTGAGCAATTCTTAGTGAAACAAAATGCACAACTCAGTCGAACAAGCGATCATGTATCCCAGGCCAGCTCTCAGCGCAGGCAATTTTTGGATGGCAGCATGCCGAAGGTGGTGAAACAGCCCTGATGGCCTCACCTCTGGGGCGTCTCTTGGAGGTGTTTTCTTCCCTGCCTTGGGCTGCACCGGGGGCAGCTCTCCAGGGCTCTCCCTTGCTTGCTGGCTTTGCTGGTCCTTTTCCATCAGGAGGGTAACACTGAGTCTTGCCTACAGCCCAGGCAGCTCTGGAGGTGGCTTTGTGTATGTGCGAGTCCCAGAAGCTGAGCTGACAGCCACCTGCGTGTCCAGGTCCTGCTGGAAGTCAATGATGGGGAGTCAAGTGCTTCTAGACTTTCAGATGTTCATGGTCTTTTCCTGCTCTGCTGCTCACTCTTCTGGTAAGGAAGCTGAGCTCACACTAAGTTGGGCCCAAAGTGATATTCTGATATTTTCTTACTGCAGCAGAAGTTTCTGAAGAAGCTGCAGCTGCTTTTAATGGTTCAACCCCATTGTTAAACTGACAGTCAGCCTTGGGGGTCGGGGTGCTGGGGTTGGAGGGCTCCGAAACCTGTCCTGCTGCACAGTGTGATAGAGCATCACTGCGATAGCATTGTCAGGCACTGGGGATCTCCTCCCGTGTGGAGGCTTGGGGTGGTGATCATCCCTATCAGTGCTCGAATCTCTTCTCTAGGATGAGCTCCGACCCCATGTCAAAGGCAGCAAACCTGTGACCGTGTCCCCTCAGGGTGACTCCTGCCCAAAGCTGTGCGTGTGTGTAAGGGTTTTGCTGCGTGTCCCTCACTGGAGAACAGGTTCCCCATCCTGTTTCCTTCTGGCCAAAATTTCTAGGAGCTATTGCTATTTCTGTATTTCTGAGGCTGCCCTCTTCTTTAAACCAATGTGCTGGAGCTGGAGTAGGTCACCTTCGCAGACACCTCTAAATTTCTGCACCCCTTCCTTCAGGAGTACGTCTCAGTGGCAGGGGTAAAATTTTCAGTTCTACAGATCCAGGAAGATTATATGATACAGAATTGCCATCGGAGTTAGGAAAAGCATATCTTTATATTAAAAAAAAAAAAAAAAGGAAAAAAGACCTTTTTAAGCAAAGGCCTTCATTAAAAAACATCATCAGGTTTCAATGTAACAAAGCACTGTAAAATTAAAGAAAGTTATGAATGCAGGCAGTAGCCCTGGGAACATCCAGTGCTGATTTACTATGCCAGGACATATCTCCTATAGAGTTACATTATTATTTTTCTTTACTGCTCTGTCACACATTGTTGCACGTCTGAGATTGCTCACCAGTAACTGAGAAAAAGCGGAAAGGATTTATTCACATTAAGTCCATTATGTTACGTACTGGAGGAAAAAAAATAATGGCTTATGTTGAAGTCTCCTTGTGAAGAAAGTAAGATCTTTACATTGTTTTAATGGGGGCAGCTTTGGTAACTTAAAATCTATACTTAAGTTGCAACATCTTGACATTCATCTGAAGTATCCTGGCTCTTAGCTTATGCTTTTCTTCAGTTGGAATATTTGCAATATGCTCTTGGCTTTACATGCTTTTGTTTTGTCTTACGAAAATGAGATTAAACTTCAGCTTGTCTCTTCTGTATAGGAAAAACATGAGCTTCCAATCTAATCTGTTTGGTTAGTGACCTTCTTGAAGAAACTTTCAGGGCTGTAGTCTTCCTGGTTATAACTATTCTCATTGAATATCCAGAATCAGATTTGCTCACACGCAGCTGAAGTACTGGTTGTGTCTGTCTGCTCTCTGTGGATCGAACCATGTGAAAGAGCATTATTTCGGCACCATGAATACCAGAATGCTAAATTAATATTATGGCTCCCGAACAAAATGGTTTTGATGTAAGATTCCAATATCCTTTTTTTTGTTACAGAGCCATAACACTAGTTTAGCCTTCTGTTATTCACAGTGCTGAGACGATATTGATGGACTTATTAGGAGTACAGCTGTGGAGTTCATGCTAAGGTAGAGTCAGACAAATGAAGGCAGATTTCGATCCAAGTTTAAGACTATAAGGTGGAGCAGATGGCAGAGCCAGTGATTTCAGTCTTGGTTATCAACATGCTGATTATGCCCACACCTTTTTGCCAACTCCATCATTTTTCAGCACAGTGCAAGTCCAGATCCTGCCCCGGGGAAAGCTGCAGTGCGTTGGCAGAACAGGCTGCAAACTGTGTGTCTGAAGAAGGCATATTTTAAAAAGGAGGGAGGAAAAAAGGCACTCATTGGTCACAAAATCGGAATTTTTATTTAAGAAAAACAGTGATAGACTTGGAAAAGGTTAGAAAGATGAAAAAAAAAGGGCTGTCTAGTGATGTTTGAATATCTAAGCAAAAAATGTGGTGGTTCTACTTAATTCTTGACAATTTAACCAAACTCTGCTCATGCACACAGTTAAGTATGAGCAACATTTGGAAGGATAGGAAGGAAGAACAACTGCCCTGTGTTTTTTTCAGAACACACATACATTCCTTCTAGCATTTACCAGGAGGAATAATATGTAAAATTATGGTATGCACCGAGCCAGTAATAACCAAACAATTTGAGATCATGGGGAGTCCTTACCATTTTCCTTTCCTTTCTTAAAATCAATTAAAAAGCAATTTTATTTCAAGAAAAAAAACTGCCTGAAAGATCAGGAAAATGGCTAAGTAGATAATTTATAGATAATTCTAACTCTGGATGACGATGCCCATTAACAACAAAGCACAAGAAAACAAGATCCCAGAGCTCTTTAAACTGATCTCTTAAAATCTGACGGAGATGTGCCAGCCCTGGGCTTTCTAGAGGCACTGCAGACCCCATTTCTGCTGTCTCTGGCTGTCCAAATAGCAGAGAAACTGCCAGGCTGTAAGACAAGGAGGTTCCTTTCCACTGGGCTGCCTCCAGAGCCTGGGCAGAGCTTTGGAGATGGATGAAACGACCTCTGAGATGCTCTGCAGAAACCATCATGGTTCAGCTAAGGGGTTGGGGCAGAGATTTGTCCCTCCCTGGCTTAATGTGCGTATTGGGAGGCTGCTGCCCATCCCGAAGCTGTCACCAGGCTGGGGATAGAGTGGCTGGCCCAGGCACTGGCCAGGCCCTGCACCCGCAGGAGGACATGGAGCAGGAACTGCAGAACGACATGGAGCAGAAGCTGCAGGAGGACATAGAGCAGGAGCCACAGGAGGCTGTGGTCGCACTCCACACGGCTCCTCGGGCTTTAACAGACAAGAATTCAAGTTTCAAATTTACACATAGCTGCAAGGATGAGGGAGAAAATTGACCAGAAATACCAAAAGGACAAGTATTTCATTAAGGAGGATAGATTTATTGACTGTCTAGACTGAAGTTAGTTTTGTATTCACACTTTCAAAGTTTTAATTAAGTTTAAAGTTTACACTCACACTGTCTAGCCATTCCCTGGTTAGTTTTATGAAAACATTAACCTTGACATTTTGACAACTTTTTTCCTTTCATTTAGTCTCTCATTTAGAGTTGTTTTCATTGTCTGTGGTTTAGCGATTCCCTTGGTCCCCTTACACAACCCAAGCCCTTTGAAGAGCGACAGCTCAGCGTGTCCGGTGGCAGCCCCCAGCATGGCATTTAATTCTCAGTTCAAGCCGAGCAGTGGAGCTCTGCCTCTGTGGTACTGCACCGTTGTGATGCCAGGTTTTGCAGGCAGTGATGCGAAATTTGCCTCTGCACTTGCACAAGGCACTTGTGAGAACAACACGCTGGTGCCTTCAGAGCTTGCAGGGACCAGGAACCAGCAGAAGATGTACCCCCCCACCCCTCACCTCAATGCCTAGGGCAAGCTGCTACTGTTGTCCCTCCTGTCACCATGTACACACATAAGTCCTGTACCTCCCAGTGCGGTTTGCCTCTCTAGAAGATGCTGGCAGCCCCTGTGGTGGAGGCCCTAAGCGGTTCCCGGGAAATTGTGCCCTGCACTGGGACAAAGGTGTGCAGCACACGAGGATGCTCTGACAGCTCCACGTGTTAACTTGGAAAGTCCAAGTTCAGCATCGCTGTACTGGAGAAATGCCCCAGATCACCTAAGAACTGAATGCAAGACATACTTAAATCCCTTCTGCTCCAGCTTTCTAAATGTATTTAGGCAGAAACGTATGCAAACTATGTAGGTTTATAGTGACACAGGTGGGTGATGTGAAAATCACACTGGTATCTTTCCATGGCTCAGGCCACTTAAACACCTCTCAGAAGGCTGAGTTTTACTGATGTATTTCTACTCCAGTGTTTTTCTCTGCAAAGCTGCCGTGATTATTAATTCACTGGAGTTCACAAGGTGCCGAGGCAAGGCATTTGGGTGTCAACGGCAGCACTTTGATAGACAAGCAGGGAGAGAGAGAAGTTGTAAACATGCTTCCAGGGAGACAGAGGGAATCACAAACTCTGCAACTGTCTGAAGAAAGGAATAACCGTCACCTCTGCATCCTTGCACAACCTGCCTTAAGACTGCATTATGTTGAGGAATTGCTATTCCAGTCGCAGTGATGGAATGTAAGAAGCTGGTCTTTCAATTTTGCTGGAAAAGGGCAAAATGAAGGGTCTTGATGTCATATGAAAAAACAGGGAAAAAGCGGTAAGATGGCATCATTCAGACCAAACTCTCACGGGAGGCTGGAAACGATGCTGGTAGGAGCTGCCGGAGGACAGAAATGGCTGCAGACGAGCTAGGAATGTAAATAGTGTGGTTGTGGCCAACCTTTCCAATAAAAGCAGCCTGCACGTTCTCTCACTTCTCTTTCAAATATCGTCAAATATTGTTGATGACTAGATGAAGCAAGTGCACCCTCTGGTTACAGTTTTGGGAGGTCAAGATGAGAGCGCAGAGTCGCTCGCTCTTACCAAAGGTAACTTCCTAACTGACGTTGGAATCAGAAGCTAAGAAGAACGGTGACATTTTGCAAAGTTAGGGCTACTCGAAAACGTGAAAGATTCTGCCTCATGTGAGGCCAAGGGGAAAAGAAGGTTAGGGCTGCATTTTTAATATTGTTTGGGAATCCAGGTCCCCAAGACAGGCCATGTACATCCACGTGAGCATGAGGGAGCACTGGGGAGAGTGCGTGACCCGGTGTCACCATCTCCTTCCTGGTGATGGTGACAACATGTTTATAGCTGGAACATGGTCCCTATTCCTGGTGTGGGGAGAGGCAACAGGGACCTGCGGAACCAAACACACACCACTTTTAAAAATCTTTGCTCCTGAACAGCAAATACATCTCTCCGCATAAAGTGAGCATATGAGGATTGACTAAGAAATAGCAAACGACAGAATGGTAGGGGTTGGAAAGGACCTTCAGAGAATATCTAGTCCAACCCCACCTGCCAAACAGGTTCACCTAGAGCAGGTTGCACAGGAACACACCCAGGCAAGTTTGGAATATCTCCAGAGAAGGAGACTCCACAACCTCTCTGGCAGCCTCTTCCAGTGCTTTGGCACCCTCAAAGGAAAGAAGTTTTTCCTCATGTTCAGATGGTATTTTCTCTGTTACAGTTTGTGCCCACTGCCCCTTGTCCTGTCGCCAGGCATCACTGAAAAGAGTCTGGCTCCATCTTCTTGGCACCCGCCCTTTAGATATTTATAAGCATTGATGAGATCTCCTCTCAGTCTTCTCTTCTCCAGGCTAAGTGGCCCCAGGTCTCTCAGCCTTTCCTCATCGGAGATGTGCTTCAGTCCCTTGGTCATCTTTGTAGCCCTCCACTGGACTCTCTCCAGTAGTTCCTTGGATTTTGGTACTGGAATTAGGATGTAGAGAAATCTGATGAAGAAAGTAGTGTATAGGGCTTGAGATAAAATAGGCGTGGCAATGAAATTGATAATGAGGGAAACACCCTTGGGAATCCCTGAATGGAAACCCTCATTGATTTCTTCTGAAAGAGAAAGAAAAAGCCAGGTCAACAGTTTGACAAGCACTGTGTGAGGGAAAAATATAAATTACAGTCAGTTGATAATCCCAAATCAAAAGGAGTTCAGAAGAACGAGAAGTGGCTAAGCTTATTAGTTTATAACTGAACTTTACAAGCAAGGATGTTATTCCCTGATGACACGACTGTATTGATAATTCCAACAATAAAATTTAAAAGGAAAAAAAAAACAACCCAGAAGAGCAGATTACACTGAGGTATCAATAAATTATTTGCTCTGCCATGCAAAAGAAGGAAAAGACTGCCCATAAGCATCTTGATTAATTCTGCAGCATCCTGAGGCAATGCCCTGTGTCAGAAATGCAAATCTTTTCTTCAAATGGAAATGATTTTTAATCACTCTGAAGATTAGTGGTCCTGATTCACCACTAACAATTTACTTATTAGCAGTTTATTAATATTATAAAAATCTAATCTGTTTTCTTGTATTAGTTTCCTTTTCTCACTTCACCTATATTGGATTGCAAAATTTGGATCAGCAAACCATCTTTTCAACACATTTGACCCTTACTGATAAGAATATTGATTTTGTTTTAAAGGACCTGGCCTGGCATTTAAGTCTCTGGTATCTAATTCCCATCTCTGACACAAACTTTATATATGATCTTGAATAGAGGGCTTAATTTTTTGTGCTTCATTTGCCTCTTTGTAAAAGATGACTTTTGGGAAAAGAGTTCCTGAGCTTCGTCCTCCTAAGAACTGGAATCTTTCTTCTAGTTCCCAGGATGGATGTGTTTGTGGTAAGTTCATGTCCAATATCTTTATGTCAATATCTCTATTAAATTAAATATTTCTTTTCCTCTCCTGGTACTTAGTTCTTGGATACCTTACAGACTGCAATTCTCTCCTCTTTCAGTCTGTGTTTTACTGTGCAAGACAAGTTTTCTAGCCTTCTGTCATGAAAAAATTGTCCTCTGATCACCTCCATAAGCTCCCTCATGCCTCTCTTTCTGTGTGAGGTCTAGCGTGCAGTATCCAGATTGGATTTCTGTAGTGTTTTGTATAGGCATTTCCAGCAAGAAATTTTGCAGAAATGCCTGTCCCCTCAAAAATACAGGAATCTTCCTGAGCCTGTTCATTCATAAAAAATACATTGGACAAAGAGACCTGTACTTCTAGTACCCCAAGACAATGTCTGTCACTCTGTCTTCCACCCCCCAACAAACAAAGGAGGTCCAGCTGAAAGGTCAGCATTTCTTAGGGAAAGCCTGTAGGATTAAAATCATAGAATCACAGAATGGTTTGGATTGGAGGGCTCCTTAAAGATCACCTAGTTCCAAACCCCCTGCCGTGGGCAGGGACACCTCCCACTAGACCAGGTTGCTCAAAGCCCCATCCAGCCTGGTCTTGAACACTTCCAGGGATGGGGCAGCCACAGCTTCTCTGGGCAACCTGTGCCAGTGCCTCAACACCCTCATTGTGAAAAATTTATTCCTGATAGCTAATCTACCAGTTTGAAGCCATTACCCCTTGTCCTATCGCTACATGCCCTTGTAAAAAGTCCCTCTCCAGCTTTCTTTTAGGCCCCCTTCAGATACTGGAAGGCTGCTACGAGGTCTCCCCAGAGCCTTTTCTTCTCCAGGCTGAAGAACCCCAACTGACTCAGCCTGTCCTCATAGGAGAGGTGCTCCAGCCCTCTGATCATCTTTGTTACCCTCGTCTGGACCCGCACCAACAAGTCCATGTCCTTCTTGTGCTGAGGACTCCAGAGCTGGATGTGGTACTCCAGGTCAGACCAAAGTACAAAATCAGACACTATGGCAATGCCAAAAACCCCAACCAACCAACAACAAAAAAAAAACCCCAACCAAACCAAACCAACAAAAAAAGGAGGGAGTTTCTGTATAGCTATGTTTTAATCAGAAATACCTATATTAACCAAGTAAATGCTTGAGACCATTTCGTGGGTTGGGCATGGGGCACCGTGATTGCATTACTCTACCCTGGACCTCCAGACCCACTGCTCCTGTCCATGCTCGAGCCTCTCTGCCCTCTTGCACTTGCTGACTGCAGGAAGAGCACCTGGTGGAGGCAAAACCAGCCCAACCTGCATCCCTGGTACCAGTGGGAGCCTGCCTTCATGGTATCCCAGCAGCCAAAAAGGCAAGCATTTGAAAGCAGGTTGCTGCTGCAAAAGAGGAGCTGGGGTGGGGTTTTGGGTGATGTAAAGTGCTGCCTTTCTGCAGGGCACAAGGCAGCTGTACTGCGTTACCTCGTTGAGTGATGGTGCTGTGCTGTTGGGGAAACCACAGGTGTTGTGTTTAAATGCAGTTAATGGGACAACATAAAGTAGTTTTGGTCTGAAACAAGCAAGATTTTCTCTAGTCCCTGGGAGACAGGTATGGCCTACCTTGTTCATGATGTGGAGCTGGGATAAAGGGAAAATGTTAGGGACAAAAGTAGTCAAATGGGGATTTAGACATGGGTGATGTTTCTGGGACTTAGCTGATGATGGCTTCTATTTACAGAATGCAAAAGTTGTGAGTAACTTTGTGCAGCCTTCTCTTGTGCAAAATTGTTTTATTAGAAGATACTCTGTAGTGACTACTGCTTTTTATTTACTTTTTTCCTAAAGTCTTTTTTGCTCTTACAGTTCTCTAGCTGATCTGTTTTAGACTTTAAGTCTTAAGTATCGTTCCTTTGGATTGAAGCATTTTGTTTTGTTGGTCCTTGTTTCTAGTGCCGAGATCACAGTCAAAAGGTGTTGCCAATGAAGATTTGTCTGTGCAGCTAAGCAAACTGCTCATGGAGAAAGCTCCAAGTGAAGCAGGTCAGTTTTATATATATATGTAGCTTTGCCCTTCTGATTTAGGAGGTAAATTCTTTGTGAAATAATATGAAGTTAAATATCTGTTTATTTGTTTGGTGTTTTTTTAAGAATTACTTGTGGAAAGTGTTATCTAGATTTTTTTTTTTTTTTCCCAAAAAAGTTGGCTAGGAACAAGCTGGACCTAAGCACACTTAAACTTGAAGAAAACATAACATGAATGAGGTGAGGCTCTAGGGTATCTTGTCTCTGGTTTCCCTCTAACTTTAGGAGTACCTAAAGCTTCCTTATTTTTGGGAAGATTTAAAGTGTAGTTCTAAACTAGGTTTTCTCTCTTTTAACATACCTCTGTGCATCTCATTTCTGTTAGAGCAATGCTCTTTTGGTCTGTGTGTATACGCCTAAGCAGTAAGTCTCTTGGGGTGGCTCAAGAATTTCACAGTATCATGTGCTAAGAGATTGTAAATGCCTGTGAATAGCTCTGTTTTCCAGAGAAGATTGGCATTTTGCTGCCTGGAAAGGAAGGCTCAGGTGCACGCAAAGAGGTTTTTACTTTTTGTCTGTTGTTTCAGACTCACTGGTGTCTTTTCTTGACCTACATAATCACCTGACAAAAGCAATATTGAAAACATGTGTGGCTCAAGTTCCTGAATTTCTTTTAATATAAAGAACCGATATCTTTTGTGTGTATGCGTCTTTTGTCCAGTATGTGCCTTGCAAGGGTCTGATCCAAAAGGTTTCCATGGGGTTTGGATCAGGCCTAGTGATGTGTTAAGACAAAACATATTCTGACCCATCAGAGTTAATGGAATTAACCTGGGAAAGTTTTTACACTGCTTTATAGTCTCCATTTTAAAAATGTTTGTTTCTAGTGGGGAGGAAACTTGAGTTGCCTGTTCTTTCAGGAGTACTTTATTGGTGTTAGTCTCGCTCCTAACCAGATTCGGTGCTTAGGGAGATGAATCTTTGTGCTAACACTAAATAAACAAAAACCAGCCCCAGACACAGGGTAGTATTTTGCTTTCTGGAGTCTACTCCAGTTGAGGTTCCTACGTACCTGCACTCCCAAGTACGTAACACCAGCATGTTGTATCAGAGGATGAACCTCTCTGACCACAACTAGAACAAAACAGTACTTTGCCCTTGAATAAGAAAATTGCTCTCCTGTGGAAGCAGCTTATGTAAATTATGTTGCTGGGTTCTCTTTTCATGCCATCAGCTGTTTCTTCTTCTACTAACAAAATAAAGGTGAGAAAATGCTGATTCTAAATTACAATTGTGAATACAAACACTTCAACTTTTTTGAAGCACTTCTTTTGCAGAAACTTTTCCTCACAAGTCAAAACTGAGGCCAAAATCTCTCAGAAAAGTGTCTTGGCCCATTGTTCAGCACTTTTCCAGGCCAAGCAATTCTTTGCTACTGAATTATTTACTGAGGAGAATCAGATTTAATCATCAGAGGAGCATTAGAATCTAACAGGACTTTGAATACATATTTAAAATGTTTAGTAGTGTGTTGGCTAATTCACTTAAAGCCTTTAAGAGACTAAGCTATTCATTATAACTTCAAATGAGGTTTACCCTCACTTTTTTTAAATTTACAGACTGTAAGATGCTTTTCTCAGCTTTTTGTTCTGCCCTGAGCGTGTGGCCATTTGTTTTGTGCTCAAGGAATCAGAAGTGAGACGTCTTCCATGGTGCAAGGTTCTTTTACAGGAACATGGCGTATGTGTGGTATTTTGAGTTCTAGTTAAGCCATGTTGGCGGTGGGGGGGAAATCCCACTGATGGAATGCTCTTTCTGCTGAAGACTCTGGTGTGGTGGTTGCAGTGCTCTTTGAATATTACTCTATTATGCTTGAGAAGTATTTAATAGCACTACACTGGACGTCTTGTTCATTAAATCTCTCTTGTAGCTCTTCCACTCCTGATGCAATCAAAGCTAAACTGCACTAATCCTTCTTCACAGCTGTTAGCATTTCAAAAACTTACACTTTAAATAGTTCCTTTGCCTTTCCTGAAGACTTTCAGAGTCGTCTTTCTGAATAACTTCTCAGGATAAGACAGACAATGAAATATTTATTAAGCTTTCTGGGAAAACTCTGGAGGCAGGATTTATTAATAGTGAAAAATCATTATTGATGCTGCTGTTCTCAGCTGATAAGCAGTTCTATGCCTGCTTATATCTTATTTTTCCTTTTTTTTTTTTTCAAGATGGCATAAATTGCAGCTGCTCACTATCAAAAATCCTTCTCTGGCTCCTGAGCTGGCAGGAGACTGAATCCTTTGTGCTCAGCCTTAAAAGCTGAACCTCCTGACCTGTGCCTATAAATTCAGCTCTGCTCATATCAACTAAGGCAAAACAGTTTCTTGTTTATGTTGTCTGCTCTTCACACATTTCTCCCAAGGCTACTTCAGATTGTCCAAAGCTGACTTATCTTTTGGTGGTCTGCATCTTTTTACCAAGGCTTCACAAAAGTATTTCCATCCCCTCTGCCCTGGCATCGACTTCCCTCTGTCCCAGTACAGCAGTCCATGATCCAGCACTTCCACGAGTCCATGATATGACTGAGATTGGGGGTATTATGATTATGCTGGGGTGGAAATAGATGGGTTTTGTTATTGCTGGGATGGTGGGCAGAGCTGCACTTACAGGAAAACTTCTAGATCCCTTTCAGAGCTCTTCTGAACTGCTAACCTTAATTTCACATTCTTAATGTGCACCTGAAGCATATATGGCTAAGGGGGTGCTTTTAGAGATTAAATGATGGAAACCCAACCCTTGCTGAGGTTAGAAACTCTAAGTGGCATTTTAGAGACTCTTTCTCTGGACTGTGTGGCTCAGGGTTTACTGTGATGTGGTAGGGATTAAGGCATTTACGTGTAACATCCTCTGTGTTAAAGAATAACACAGTCATCAAACATATTGATGTTAAATCCTTTATTTTACCATCAGTGATCCTATGCATACAATAATATTTCAGTACAAATTGCTGTGTTGTATTTAAATACAATAAGTAAATAGCATATAAAACTCAGTGTTCTGAATTAAAAGCATTTTAAATCAGTGTTCCTAAAACATCTGGACACCCAGTGCCCCATCAGCAGCGTAATCTGAACAGGCTGCCCTTTCCTATACACAGCAAAGGGATGAAGGAGTGAGCACAGATCTGCTCCTCCTGAAATCTGCATGTCTCTTCTGGGAGAGAAAAAAACAGCACAGTGTGTGCTAGTATTACAGGGCCATAAGCCAAACCCTGGTTTTCCCTTCTGCATCCCCCTCCCCGCCCCCAAATAACATCAGTTGTCTTATTATTCCTAATTTACCTACCAAATACCCTTTCCTCTAGTGGGAGGCACAGAACCCCTTTAGAAAGCTTAGACTGCAAACCATATGCTGCCTGGTTTTCATTAAAGGTATGCTTTGAACCCCTCCATCTTAAACCCAACCTTTTCTGTTCTGGGTAGACTGGAAGTATGTACTTGATGACTACTGTTGCTAAAACACAACCCACCTTGTAGTGATTGGAGTTCTGGTACGTACAATCACTGCACCTCACTGTCTCGCTCATGGTGGGAAACTACTTGTTGAAATGAAACATTCTCTTATGCCCCAAAATAGATAATGGGTTTTGGGCAAAACCACAGTTAATTTCTTTGAGAAAGAGCTCATTAGAGAAGCTGAACTTTCAATAAGCAGTGTGATGTGAGGTTTGCTAGCTGTACCAGGGTACTTGTATTCCAGATCCTTGTTCTATCTTGATGTTTGCTACCAGGCTAACTTTAAATTTCTTTTTTTAAATATATCTGAGAGCTGTAGGCTTGGTTGGAACCCAGAGGTCTCTGTGCACCTCCTCCTCAGTGAGGGGATAAGACATCCCTTAGTAATTATCTCTGAAATTCCAAAAGACCAAAGTCTTTATCTCATTAATGTCCAGATCTGTTTTGGCCTCTCTTCTCACTTTATCTATATATAATTAGAGTTTTAGAGAAAATACAGCTTTGCAGCTATAGTAATAATCCTGGAATAATTTTTTTCTCCTGCTATGAAATTTTACTGCTCCTTATTGAGGAACAGTTCTTTCCAAACTGCTGCAGTAAGTCTCCTCATCCCTGGGCAAATAAATATCTCCAAAAAATGCTTTCATGCCGAGTGTGCGCAAAACTGCAGAGAGTTAAGTTAAATTCGTAGCCACAAGAAACTCCCTGCATATGTTAGGCTCCTCACAGTGCCACTAGCCCTGGCTCATTGGCAAGTCTAATTGGCGCTCTGAGCCCAACCAGGTCCTTCCGCCCACGCCGGGAGGCTTCAGCCAGCCATGGCGTTCAAGGAGCCGGCGCTGCGTAACTGCTGTGTCTGCTTGTTGAGTTGACACAAGACAACTTATTACCATATAAATGAGATAAGGTCTGCAGTAATTGCAGACTGAAAGTAAAACTGAAGTGGACTGCTTGTGGCTGGAAGTTTTAAGTGTACTTTTCTATCTTTTTTTTTCTTTTAAGGTCTGTATGCTTTTTTCCTTCCACCTATTAGCCTACTCTATAAATGATATAAAGAACCCTTATGTTTTCCATCAGGCTACCAGTTATGAATAGAATTCTTTAGAGCTGTAACTTTCCTGGTGCCATTTGCTTCTCCTCTGCTGGTTATTATGAAACCTGAACGCAGAGGTAATAAAACTGCTTTGAGGAAAATATGAATGCCAATGGCTTCAACCAAAATAATCCAGTGCATTCACTTTATTCCATTTTCTTTAGAAAAAGTCAAAGAGAACATCTTTTGCTCATTCATTGTTCCTGTGTGGCCTGACCATACACAAAGGTGGATGGCTGAATTCAGAAGATGATACTTTTGCTCTAGGTTATCATCTTTGTTTTCTGTTCCCAGGCATCTGACTGCAGCATGGTATGTACGTAATTGAGGAAAAAGTGATACTCTATTCCATTCACCTCTATGTTCATCTTCTCCCTCCTGTATAGGGCGGAATATCCCAAGAAAAGGAGGAAGTATTTGTGTGTGTGTCTCACCAAGGCATGGTGGACTCTCAAGGATTGCTTCTAGTAGCTAAAAATAGTGTGGTTTTTTTTAAGTGGCACTCATCAAATATCTTGTTCTTGCAAGGGAGAAACATCTGGTGAGACAGACACACAGTGAGCACTGAATCTCTTATTTGTTCTGGGGATCAAATTCGCAGGACAAGGTCAGGTCTTGCACACTAAGCTTGGATGAAATTCAGTCTTTCAGAGAAGACCAGGATGGCTACTGTGTGCTTATACCCAGGTAATGATGCCTGCAGCAGGGCATAGAGCTTGTGCTGGGTGAATTGTGGGAGGCTCAATTTGTGAGCCAAAGGGAACTTGCCAGCAGCACACAGGAGCTAAGTCTTTATTTTCATTAATAGTAGTGTGAAGCCTAAAACTCCCCCAGGACTCCAAGCTGCTTTGGAGAAAGCACAGTTTAGGTTGTTTGTGGTTGGTGGAGTTTTTTGTGTGTGGTATAGCTGAAGATTTAAGCGGTAAAAGATGAACTTCCTGAAAGAATTGTGAGGCTGTGGGGCATTCTTTTTGAGGAAGATACTGGAAACTCCTTAAGTCTGTAATAGGTACACAGGGTGATAGGTATATAATGCATCCAGAGGGACGCAGCGTTGTATCTGCTGGCTCTGCTGTACTAAGTACATTCGCCCTGAAGGTAGGAGCAGGAGGGCTTTTCTGCTCACCAAACCTAGGGTCCTGCTGCTGGGGAGGCAGCTGACATTCCTCTTGCAAAAGTGTCTTTGCCTTAAAGTTAGCTACTGAAAATTTTTCCTATCGCTTCCCCAGTTGTGAAGTTGTTCCGGAGCCTGTCTCCTTGGGCGGTTTGAAGACTTCTCTTTTTAAGCCTTAATATATTCATGGGCAGCTTATAACCCTTTGACTAAATCAGATGACACAAACTCATAGTTAGAAAAAAAAATTATACTAAATATGTAACAAAATTCTATGCATTGACTAATTGCATATCATAAATAAACCACCAAATTAAAGCTCAGTCTGAACACCAGTCCACTCTTGGGGTATAATATAAAACTTTTACAAAAGACTGCCTGAGTGGAGTCCCCTCTTTAAAGAGTATCTTTCTCAATTTCCAATGCCACTGGTCCAGTATTACTGCTTATGCTTGCTATCCTGTCTCACAACGTCCTTCACTTCAGTTTGATGCCTTGCCTGCAGCAAGGGGATTGCTGAGGGGCTCACTTTTTTGTGATTTGTCAGAGCATCAAGATGAATACCAAGCCCAAGGGAAAAAGATAAGACTGCAGTTTGATCACCTAAGGTACCTACAGTATTATAAACTTTAATATAAATAGATGTTTAAATTTGAAGAGGTTTTGAAAGACAGGTCAGATCTTTCAAAGAAAACTGGCTCCATGTAAAGAATAAGGAATGTGCTCCTTTGGAACACAGCGAGGCTTAAAACTCACAGCTCTCCCAACATATGAGTCATCCTATGGATGCAATGATGTCCAGAGGATATTGAAGCATAAACAGGGACAACATTGGCATGAGAAGAAACATCAAACAATAGAGGCAGAGTGAAAGAATAATAAATGCTAAGATTAATATTTCAGCAGTCTATTTAAAACCATGTTATTACAGTGCTTGAGGCATTAAATTTGCTGGGCTGACTAGTGTGGGAAATCAGTTTATTGTAAACACTGTGCAGTCTTGAAGATCTTGCAGAAGTTTTCAACCAAGCTAATGCATTATGCATCTGAATTGGACAGAAAAAAGTGTAAATCCTACATATAATAAAAATTGATGGAGATGTAGAAATGCTTGGAGCTTAAAAAAAAAATGTATGAAGAGCATTGAAGGAGATGAAATTGTGTAAAGAAAGAACAGTGAAGACAACGGAAACTTTACAAATAAGAACAACTGGGAATTCCATCACAAGATTACTCAAGGATATCTAGGATGCACTTTTCCCACTGGTTAAAGTTAATCCGCAAGGTAACATCTAAATCATCAACTTGCAGGAAGCCAGAAACAGTCAGTGGCTTGGTAATTCCTGTCCGTGTTGCTATCGATTAAACAGTGCGGTATATATTGTGGCTCCTGAAGTGGAGCATGAATGCTAATATCCTCTGTACAAGATTGCCTGCTGTGGAAGAGAATGGGCTTCTGGAGGTATGAGCTACAGTCTGCCCCCCATCCTGGCAGAAACAGCTTTCCCATCTTCCCAATGTGAGAGGACATAGGAGGGGCAGCTATTAAAATGCATGCTGACCTGCTTTCTTAAAGAGCTTATTTTATACTGCAATGGGAGCTGGAGAAGAGATCTGATGTATTCATTAAATGTGGGAAACAAACTCCTTTTTCTTCAACACCAAGAACCAGGTTGTTTCTAACACCATTTATCTCCATCTTATTTAATATTTGGTATGAGGGGACAGAGTATGATTTCACTTCTCTAGGTTCCTTTAACTGGTGTGTGAGTGCGTGTAGTGCTTTATGGTTTATTGTGTGACTCCACAACAGAAAAACTTGGCCTTTAATATCTCCATTCCTTCCCTTTTTCCCTCCCTCCTCTCCATTCCCCCCCCCACAGCCAAGTAAAAGAAAAAAACAACCTTTCCTCTTCCAATTAAACACAACAACATCCCCAAAGGCACAGACAAAAAGCAACTCAACAAACAGATAAAACCTAAGAACTTGCTATATGCAGTATTTCTAGAAGTTCTAGGAGAAACTTGTGCCTTGCAGAAGTTTAACCTATTTTGCAGTGTTTGCGATAGAGATTTAAGTTTGATTGCCAGGTATCAGAGCTGGAAAGAAACAGGAAAAAAAAAATCATCCATATTATATTATCGAAGACCACAAGTGTGTCTGATGTTAAGGAATCTTGCTGTGTAGCAGAGCACTTATGCTGTAAGACTTTAAGTAACTATGTTTTAATACCCTCTCAGTGTAAATAATAGAGTGAATCCTGTATGAGACATGGCCTTGAGGTCACTGAATGTTTTCCTTCTGACCTCCTCGTTGGTATCTCTGGAGCATGAAAGGGGATGTGGAGGGGAAAGAAGCAAAAGAATAACATTAGCTATGAACTGAAGCATTGGGGCTATCTGCAAGGACTGAGTTCAGCTAGGAGGGATTAAACAGCCTCTACCTATAAGAAGGAAGGATTAAACAGCCTCTGCTGATAGAAGTGCCTATCCTCCTCCTAGTGCCTGTGGCAGATGTTTTCTCCAGCAGTACAGTGGTGGTGCTTGGAGCCCTACTTCAGCTCAAATCTGTATGGGAGCACTGTGGTGGCAGCATGCAGAGCCCCTGATAGGTCTCCCCCACAAAGACAGCTGCTGCCTTTTCATTTTGCAAGTTCCCACCCTGCTGAGAAATGGTGCAGGCAGCCAAAAGCGGTGCCTTCTTGGGTCAGCACTCAGAGTAGCTGTCGCCTGGGCTTTGCGTGCGTGGGCGAGCTTTTTCAAGGAGAGTTGGAAACAGAGTCATAGTTTCAGTTGTGATGTGCTATAATGAGGGATCTTCAGGTTTTCTAATTGCCATGTCTGTTCCTCTGCTGGCCAGATGGCCCATTTGAAACCATCTCATCTGAGTTATACCTCCTTACTGTCAGCACTTGCTTTCTGTCTGAACTTCTTAAATACAGCCCTAGAGTCATATCTAGCCTTTAACTTCTGAACACAGAGTAGTTGTTATTCACCTTGCAGTTAATTTTCTGACACAGGATTTTTTCAGGGTGTGAATCTTTGAGTCTTCCTTATGGAATTCTTCAAAGCTTTTTCCCAGCCTTTTTTCTTTCTTTATCGGGGAACTTTGTTTCACAACTTTAAGATCTGATTGTGGAACAAAACATTAGCAGTCATAACCACTGTGCTACTAAAGTCTTTATAGCCTAATTAAAAGCAAGTTCTAACTGGAGCCTGTTTGGGTTGAACACCCCTGTGTAATCTTACAGCAAAACAACTGCTTCATTAATGAGTGACCAGAGTGTCACTCTCAACAGGACTTGTTTCACTGCCACAGCAGATCAGGTTGTCCTGTCTTTGATTAGCCCACCTAAAGCCATCATGAGGTTTGCAGTTGTGATGGGTTGGTATGTGGGTGGGACTGCTCTCCTCCCTGAGCCCCAGGGCCAGGCTGGACTACGAGGCAGCTCCTTCCCTCCCCACGTACCTGAGTCTCCTCTCGGAAGGAACCACAGTGATCGCAAGAAGACGTGATCACGCCATCTCTCCTCCTGACTTATGGTTAGGACATGGCAAAGGCATGCACATGGAGACCAGGCCAGCAGGATAAACCCATCTCATGCTGAAGCTATGGCTTAAGTCAAATAATCTGTTTTCTTTGTGTCTTGTTAGAATAAAGCATGAATGTGCATTAGTATTTGGATTGCACCAGCACCTATTCTGGAAGTGACATAACTCAAAGGTATTTAAGAGAGCTGCAGTATTCATAAATCTCCCTTTCTTGCCTTTAGCCATCTTTTTGACAAACTTGTGCTCTTTGGTGCAATGATCCAAAGACTTGGGACAATGTGTATGTCTGGAACAGAGCAGCATGTGGCTTTTGACTGTTCCTCTGACACTTTGTCACCTGCAGAAATTGCAGCCTGGATTATGACAGCAGGGAAACTGCAGTGTGACATGTCAGGTATAATCTTGGCATTTGTAATGAAATCTACATTGTCATTTAAATTGAGCCAGGAAACCCCTTTTGCCAGCCCTTTATGCAAACTCTATTCCCACCTGAAGAGCTCCAGGTCTACAGATAGCAGAGAGGAGACTGTCAGTGTGGGGGTACATAGTGACTTTAATAATAAAAATATACCCGGGGTGGTTGTGAGCATTTCTGAAAATGCCTGATACATACTTTCTGAAATGCATGTTTACGCCTTGTGTAAGTTGGGATTTCTCCTATGGCAGGCCATTGGGCTGAATATCCAGGGGCCTGGGTTAAAGCTTAAACGGGAAAGAGGTGGAACAGTGACAGTGCCCAACTAGGCTTGCTGGGTGCAGTGTTGTTACCTGTATGTGTGTGGGTTGCAAGGTTTTATAGTAATAGATGGTCCACCTCAAACTGCTTATCAGTATGTCCTCTCTGTCTATGTACACAAGTACCTGTGGTTTTAGTACGTGGGTTCTAGATTCCTGACCCTACTCTGTGTGGTTTGTTGTGCAACACTGAATGCTTTCTGCACTACCTACGTTCACTTCCAATGTTTCAGGACAGGAAATCATCCAGGATGTTTTTTTCCCTTGTCTGTGAACTTCTTTGCCTCAAAGTGTTGATAACTTCAAAAAGGAGGTTTGAGTGGAACCTGGGATAAAGTGGCAAATGTTTTGTTACGGGGCTAGGCTGTTCCAAGTCTTAAACATAAGCTACAGCAGGCGACAAACACTTACCACTTATACTTACAGTAGGATTACATCTAAACCAAATGCATTGAAATTAAATAACATAAAAGTAATGAAATGGTCTTCGTTCCCAAAATTCTCCAAATATAGCTGATGTTTATATTGTGATGCTTTATTTTGACAAAAAAAAAAAGGCTTCTGGAATATTTGGATCATAAAAGACTACTTAAAGTACTAGGCAGCTATAACTTTGTCTATCAATAAATACTTAAGCTTTTAAGAGACCTTGAGAGCTATTTTTGGCTATGAAAACATCAGTTGCTGTCCATAAGAACAATATTGGAAACACTGATTCAGTAAAATGTGCAACATAAACCCCTTGGAATAATAAACACATAATAAAAACTGTCAGTGTTGTAATTGTTTAAAAGGTGCCTTCAAACCTGAAGCTGAGACCACGTAGTTAGAATAACGACTGAAGATGTGAGAAATTTATGCTGGGCTCTCTCCTTGCCTGTGGATTTTCTGTGACCTGTGATCCGTCCGTGTAGCTCAGCTCCCTGAACGCTGCTACAGATTTCCAGCTGAACTGCTGCTTCCTGAGGTTACCATCTGTCAAGCAAGTGTGTGCATGCTTTTTACCTCATGCTTGCAAGAGGTTAAAAGTATCAGCTTCAATTAAAAAAATTAGGCTTTATGTATTGTTTTATTTGCATGTGTGACAGGTGTTGACACTGGATGTAGCTTCACTGGCAAATGGGACCTTGTCAAGTAACGGTAACTTGACTGTGTCCCAAAACGCGGACAATATTCTTTTCCCTCTTGGTACTGCAGAGCCCTTGTGTTCTGTGATAGGAGCCATATTATACCAGAGACAAGTGGTTTTGGGTGGTTCTGGATAAAGGTTTATTTTCCTATTGAAGTAGTACTTAGTCATGCGAAATATTTTTCTAGCTTGAGTTGGGCTTGCTATTAGTCACAGCTCCACGCAGTTCACTGGCTTTATGCCTGTGGCCGCGTTCCCCTGACTAGAGGCAAAACCTGCTGCTGAGGAAGCTCTCCATCAGCGCCTGTCTCTGCAGGGGTGATGTTCCCTCTGAAAGTCCACTGCTTGCTCTCTGCTGGTCGTACCACATGTGAGACGAAGCCACGGTTGTCAAGAGGTTATTGAAGAGGAACTGCCTTGAAAGGGAGATTTGGGATTAAATTATGTGCGTAGGTGTAGGAGCTGCTGGGATAAAAATATTGCCTCTGACAGAGATGTAGCTGGGTTTGACTGGAGGAAAGACCTTCCAACAACTCAAGTAACCTGTTCTCTTACCTTGTCATGGCTTATTCATTGACTGACAAAGATGTATTAAACAATTTAATGTATTCTTTCTCCAGCCATGGATGATAGCTAGAAAAATTTTAAATCCCATTTGCCTCAACGCTTTCCCCAAATAGTTATTGCTGTTAAAATTTCCATGGAAATTGTAGTAACTAAAAATACCATAGAAGTTCACTTATATATTTTATAATTTAATCTGTGGTCAATGACAAGCAGCTAAGCAGATTCTGTTGCGCAAGAACAATGTGGACAAAAGCAAGTTTTTCATCTCCGTTTTAGGACCCTGTGGGTGTAGGTTAAGGCTGTGTTGGTCCTTTAACTTTTTTGTGTATTCCCGACTTATTGTCACTTAAAGCTGTCTGATAGAAATTTAAATCTTGGCCCCTGTTAAACATAAGCAGTAGTAAACCAGACTTCCATCAAAATAAATAATAATTTGATGATTTCTGCTGTTAACCTCTGCCAAGATGGATGTGGCAACCATAAGAAGGCTTCCGCCAGTTGTTCAAGCATCCTGTGAACTTTGCTCCCCCTCAGGTTGGCAGACTTTAATATTGTCCCTTGTGTTTGGGGGCAGAGCTCGGACAAAACTGCCGACTTCAGCAATGACAGTTTTCTTAGTCTCCTGTCATATCTGGATGTGAGACTGCAGTAGGAGGTTGCTCTAGGCTTGTCTAGTAAGAGGATGCTTTCCAAGAGCCCTTACATGAGACACCTTTCAGCTCCTTACTCTGATGTGTGAACTGTGCCAGTGAGCATCGCTGCAAAGGCTGGGTTTGTTACTTCTCTAGTTAAAAAGATGGGCCGTACGCTGTCTTGCTTTGCCGTCTGGGTATGTGGGGCAAGGATGTAAAAACAACCAGTACAAGGTCTCCGAGCCGTGTTCAAACCTGATGATTCGAGCTCAAAGCAAACGCAAAATTCTGATTGCCAGGTCTCCCCAGTGGAGGGAAGCCTGTGTGGGAGGAGGCCCAAGGGATGTGGGGGAGAAGGGGCAAGGGAAGAGAGAGGCAGGGGCTGGCAGTCTGGAAACCTGTGTTTTTAGGTATGTTGTTTTATTGTGCTTGAGAAGCAATTCTGCCTGGCTAAAAGGAGCAAGGAGTAGTTAGTTGTTGTTTTAATGTACAGCAGTAGTGCCCGGTATCAGGATGAAAAAGTTACAGCCTAAAAGAAAATGGAGACAGGATGCTTTCTGCAGAACTCTTTTGTTGTGGAGGCCCTTCAAGAATTTCCTCCTTGCAGGACGGCTGTGCTGCTCGTGGGGCTGCCGGCCGCTCGCTGAGAGACAGAGTGGAGGCTCCTCATGAGCCAGGAATGACCCAGGGGCCAAAGAGGCTCCTGTCACTTTATTTTTATTTTTTTAAAATATTGGTTGGCAAGCTAAATTACTTGTCTTTTGAAAGTGAGGTTTCTAGATAAGGGGCTTCAGCCAGTGTTTTAGAAGAAACCCAACTTCTAATTCACCCCCAGACAAGTCCCAGTGGAAGGATTAGATGTGGCTGAATAAGAGGGATGTAAACAGAGAAACATGTATGAATTTGTAGGGCATTCTGTTGCAAGTAAGTTTTTGTTGATGGTGAAGAGATTAAAGAGAAACAATCCTACTTAACTTTTTAATTTAATTTTTAAATGAAGAAAAAGTGTAGCTGGTAGAGAACCATGGTGTGTTTTGCTGGACACTTCCCTCTTCCTTGGACACTGAAACCAAGAAAACCCCAACCATTTACAGGTGAACTGTGCATTTCACTGTCCTGTAGGAAACTGAGCTTTGTGGCCTGAGACGTAGTGCTCTCCTGTTGCTAGCAGTCTCGTTAGTGGGTTACAATTTCAGCAGTGAGTCGGTGTGACAGTGGGTCAGGCTGCCAGAGCAGGTCAGGGATTCTCGGCACTCTGGCTGCAGGACCCTGTTTCAGACAGAAGTGCACGGAGTGCTAGAGGGATGCAAAGTCTGTCTGGGAACAGCTCTTCCGCTGGTCTGTGCCCTCCATCTGGTCTGGTGGTGTGAGATGTGTGCTTTGGGTGAAATTGGTATTGGGAAAGGCAGGAGGAGGTAGTACATCCTTCTACTCATCTGCATTCATCCACCTCTTAGTGAATTATCACAGACCGCATATCTCAAAATGCAGCAGGCACCTTGCGATCTCCTTCATCTCTGTTTGGAGTTTATAGGCTTATTTTTTTGGAAGGGTCTTTGTCAGGTTCAAGTAGTGATGTGGATGCAAACACAGGCAGTAGTTTGGTGTCCTGAATATCATCTTTAAATGGCACCAACTTGCTGCAACATTTGCTGCACAAACAACAGGGGATGTACAGCCTTAGGTTCAAATATCAGCTTTAGTCCAAAGCTCCCCTGCATCTCTCTTGGCTTCTTCCAAAATACTCATAAGGTGTAGAGAACAGGAGAAGGAGAAAGCACCAGTCTGGACTCAATACGCTTTTCTGAGTTTCCTGTGTTGTTGAATGCTCTCCCCAGCAATGGATCATCGCTTCCTTGGGGCTCTTCCAGTCCAGTGAACTCGTAGTATGGGGCCTGATGCGATGGAAAGGTCCAGGCAACTGGCACTGAGCCAGGGCCTTTCCTCAAAAAAGCTGTCACGATCCTGTCCGTTGTCATGGGGACACCACTTATTTTCTTTAGACACGTTTTTGGGCAACATGCAATGCAAGCAGGTATAGCTTTAGATGGTTTAAATTTAAAACAAACGGATTACAAAGCTACTTTCACTTGCTCTGCTCAGCAGCCTAAGGCGTTATTTATTTTTCCATAATACAGGCTCTGGGCAGAAACCTGTCTATGAGTGTGACTCAAAATCTGGAGACTAAACAATTACTTCAGTAAAGATTTCAACGTGGCATTTGACACCCTGCAAATTGCCCAGCATATATAATCCTATTAACTGAAGTGGAGAGATGAGATCCTTTTATGTTTAGAATCAACAAACACTGCACACTAAACCCCGCTTATCTCAGACAGCTAACTAAATAGGCACCGAGATCTCAGTCTGCTGGTTGGCTACTCGACTCGCCAAAGTAAATACAGATAATAACACATGTTCTGCAAATGCCAGAGTGAAATCCTGCTGCTGCTTTTTCCAGAGTATCTCTAAGATCTGTTTGTTTTTCTTTGCATAACTCTGGGCTTGCTTGCTTTTTCTCCTAAGGAAAATTTTCTTCATGTCGCAGTATTAACAAACTTATCCTATTTGCTAAATTAATGCCAAAATTTCTACTTCTTCCATGTTTTCCACCTCAAGTGAAATGGAGACCCTATGCGAGGACGAGCTCTGACATGCTACAGAAAATAATGTTCCTTTCAAAAAATACTGTAGTAAACAAATACCAACAAATTTGCAATGTCAAGTATACAGAACTTGGGGAATAACAACTGAGAGGGTCCCATGCAATCTTTCTTCTGTGCCACTGTGCACGTTTGCTGTGATGCAGTCTTCAATTAACTGTGTGCTCACGGTACTTTTTTTCAAAACTTGGTAATATACGTTTAATAAGGATTTTCATGCATAATCTCCTAAAGATTTCAAAATTATATTTATTTTTTTAACTATATGATTATCTTTCATTTTGGCTAAGGAAATAACTGATACCAATGCAAAATTGTCTGTACGTGGACAAGCCCTAGAAGGAGATGGCACATCTCTCCTTCAATTGTTGTTTCCGATCTTATCTTGCTTCTATACCAATCCAGAGCTTCTAAATCTTCTTTTGGGATGCATTCTATGCAACTGTTCCCCTACCTCCATACAATTCCTGGTCTTGTTGTTTTACAACTGATATTTGGAGGTTTTGGAAGTTAAAAAGTGCCCTTGGACTCATTCTCTTCTTTAGCAATGTCGTCCTCCTGTGAAGGGCAAACACTTGTAGAAGTCAGTCTTCACTAGTGTTGCCTATTCTACTTTAAGAAAGCTCCAACCCCAATAAATCAAAGTAAAGAAAATACTATAAAAAATAATTTGAGTAATACGCTTGGTTGTTATGTTAGTGGTTTTAAAGGCAAATGGTACCTACATCATTAGGGAATATACTGAGAATCATAGAATTGTAATTCAGGTTTGAAGGGACCTCCAGATGTCATCTGCTCTAACTCGTCAACTCCAGAGGTCTAACTGGATCAGGATGTCCAAAGTTATGTCTGGTCACCATCCTGAGTTCAGTGGATTGCTCCAGAACATCTAGGATAGCTCAGGCCTGCTGGAGAGTTACCTGTGGTTGTTCGCTTTAATGGCATGAAACAGGATGCCTGAATGAGCTCCTGGCTAGATAGAGGGATAAAACACAGTTAAATATAGGAAAGATTACACTGCAGTTCATTCTCAGAGGAAAAGACAAGAATAAACCCAGAAAAAATGAAAAAAGTGGGGATGAAAACAGGGGGGTGCTGATAGATGCTGTAAGTTTTCGAGTGCTGAGCTGGCAGAATGTGAAAGTGAACTCCGTAGGTTACAAATTTTTGCCAAGGAATTTCATAGTTTTCCTGGAAAACTTGCCTCTAAGCCACTACTGCGAGCTGTGGGCATTTATTCTGGAGAACCCACAGTGTTTCTGATGCGTTTTGTTGCATGTGGTGTGCATCTCCCGGGGTGTGATGTAATGTAACATGGCATGTGGTGTTATAAATAGAATGATGAGATCTTGCAAAAACCTGCCTGGCAGGCAAACTCACTGTCTCTCCTTTTGCGAGGCTTCCTAAGCTCTCCACTACGCTCCCTTCTTTTGTTAAAAGGTGCCTTCCACCCTCACACCCTCCTTCTCAGGCTCCTGGGGAGTGGTTGGGATAGAATGGCTTTTTCTCCCAAATTCATTTTGCTTGTCAGCGGCATAGCAAAGTCTTCATGGGGACAGTGTCTTGCTGCTCTCGGTTCCTGTCTCTCCTTTCATCTGTGTCTACGCACTTCTAATTTGCTCGGTGCTATAGGCAAGATGCTAATTTTAGCAACCTTGTGTAATTACTCTGAAGTCACTGGGGTTAATGCATGTGTACAGTACAATTCCAATCAGAATCTGGCCTTATGTTGTTTTAATATTTTTGGCTTTTTTTTTTTGACAGTAAATTAAATCTCCGTGGCCTTAACAGCAACGCTACTATTAGAATAATATTCAATGTTTCAAAATAGGCTACAGAGTCAGAGTTACTGACATAACAACATGGGAGCAATTCCCTGGGCTTTCTGGCAGTGGTGCTGGACCGCAATTTTATGCTCCCTGGCTTGCTCTGTGCTCTCTGGAAGGGTGCTGGGTTGCTATATTTATACCTATCAGTTAAGAATACTGCTTTACCAGCATTTATTTCTAGAACTGTTTGGGTTTCCAGGCAGGCTTCTCCTCTGAGTGCCTAACTAAGAATAGTTCCTTTTAGCTGCATCTTGGGTAAGAGTTGAAGGTCATCTCAATTGTCTGCTAATAGTAAGTAATCTAAAGCATCAGCTGTAAAACTGGACTTATCAGGACTCCCTCTTATATGTTTCATGTTCTAGTGTGTGACGAAATATACAGCAAGGGGCTTAAATTTCTCTTTCACTAGGAATTTTTAGTTGTTTTGTCTTCACTTTTCTTATAGACTAAAACAACATATTTCTGAAAATGTGTTGAAAGAAGCATTAATGAACAACAGCGTGGCTTACCTGCGTTGGCTCAAATACTTTGATAGATCTATGAAGATACTGTACGATATATGCCCAAAACTTTTACATACTGTGATTTCCTGTTGCGAATCTTGTTACTTCTGTTGAATAAAGCCCAAATGTATTGTGGTACCTTTTCCTGAAGTCTTAAGTGGTTTTGAGGCTCCAACTGGCAAGTCCATACAAGAAGACAGCAGTTTGATGGCATTCACTCTCCTCTGGTTAAGCCACCCAGGAGAAGTGTGCAAGAAGAAGTCACTGAAATATTTTACAGGGAGAGGTTGCATCAGGCTTCACATAATTCCTGAAGGGTGAGGAGGAACAACAAAATGTAGCCAACAAATAATTGACTTGTTTAATCACTTCCCACTCATAGTGAGTCCATACCTAAGAAAACATTAACCAGGGAAAATGTTAGCACATGAACGCTGTGTTGAGTTGAAACTCCACACATTGTGTTTGGCTCAGTAATTTAGGCAAAACCAAAACAGATTCAGCCTAAAGCAACATAGCTCTTGTTACATTTCACAAGTCATGAAACATTTGAAATGCTACAGTGTTACAAATTAAAAGCATGTTTATATGCATGATTAGATGCATATCGGGATAGTTTTTAGTAAAGTCTTCTTTTTTCTTCAATCTTTCCAGCTACACTGAAACATGATCCTTTATTAAACTTTATCTTGTGTTGTGTCACCCTGCCTCTAGTTTTGTGTATCTCACATCCCCATTTGGATCTGCTGCACGGAGTGTTATTTTCTTTCTGGTTACTTTAAGGGCTGTTCTTTGCATCCAAATTCTTTCCCCTCTCTTAATTTATTCTCCTCCAGCTGCAAGGATTTATTTCTATCTGCAGTACAGAAAAGCAGTCAGACTAAGTAATGAAAGCAAATGTTGCTTTTCTTGCCGTCACAGAACATCTTTCTTCTAGATCTAAACGTGTGCTCCTGATCAGAAACAAATGGATCTAGTATGGGCCGCAATCCAAAGCGTGCACAACAAATTCTGGACTTCTACAGCTATTTAATTGATAGCCAGGAATTAAGATAACTACTGTGCCCTCTGATAGTGCTTGAGGAGCAGAACCAAATGCTACAATTCAGGAGAATGGACTTGAGGAATTTTTTTTTTATCTCAAATTTCCCTCATTTGAAATGAAAATACATGATAAAACATAGAAGTACTGGAAGGAACTGCGGTTGCTTGTAAAACCTTCAAAACCTCTTTTAGTCACTGTGGTATCTTGTCTCTCATTGCTGATGCATAAGTGTGAAGGGGAGGCTAAGTGGATCCTGTGGGACTTTGGAATCCTTAATGTTCATTTAAATTGCATTTTAAATGTGTAACCACATTGAAGACTGGATTCAGCAATGCGACAGAACCTGAAATTAAACATGGCTTTAATGACCTCCTGGTGCTAAGGAATACTTCCTAGATTAATTTGAATAAACTTTATAAAATCATCCAGGGCTTATTTTTGTTAATTGCCTTGTGATGGGACATACAGAGCAGCAGAAATACTAAATAGCAAGGTAAGGAGAGACTAGTTCCCCCTGAATTCCTCACCTGTGACTGAATCCGCTGGCAGGAGGTATCTGAAGTGTCTTAAGGAGTCTTGTATGTTCTTAACTCCACCACCATTTGCCCTTAATCGCGCAAGAAGATGGTATTGGAAAGAAAAGAAAATGCATCTGCAGCTGATGCAATGTTTTTACATCGGTCAACTATCTAGTAGAATATTGTTTAAAACAAATCCTAATGAAACAGCTTTTGCACCTTTTTAAACAAACAAAAAAAAACCCATACAAACTTCTTCTGTTGCATTCATAGATTTGTTCTTCCATGACACTCATGAGGGGATTCCCTTCTACTGAAAGCCTAAGATTGGGAGCTTCACAGCATGTGGGGTTTTGTGGCAAAAAGCAAAGCAAAGCAAAAAGCAAAGCAAAGCAAAAAGCATTATTCCTAATGCTACATTTGCTCACGTCTAACACTGTCTGGTTGCAGCATGAGCCATCCTTTCCTGCAGTGAAGGGGCTCAATAACCCCTTTGTGAATGCTGAAGAACTGCAGGTAAATATAGGATTGGAATTATCTTCAAATCAAACGGTGTGTCTATGTTATCAGACACTTCAATGCATAGAGAGTTTCCTATGGGAAAAACCACTACATAGTCAGGAAAAGTAAACAAAGGAACTCGAGGACACTGATATGCAGTAGCTCTTTCATGGTTTTGCTTCCATGCTGCAGAGATACTCAGAAGTTCTGATCTGCAAAGAAATTCACTATGGAAAGTGGACAGATGACCACAAGACAAGAAATATAATGTGCTTTGGTCACACAGTGACGACAGCAGTGGCAAGTGCTGTAGGGACTCAGTATACCTGTGTTTCAGTGATGCTCTTTGAGATGTCAAGCCTGATTGACTGACTGTGTCTTCATGGTGGTTTGCCTATGTAGGCTTTGGGTGTGTTTGCTTTTTTCTTCCTCTATTAATAAAGCTTAAAAAAGAAAGGAAGGTGTGTGTGGGGGAAGCCTCCATCCATGATCGCGCAGTGAATGTTAAGGACGCATCCCGCACCTCACTACAGCAAATGGTGTCAGCATCCTTAAAGTAAGCGGTGAAACAAAAGGTTTTCCCTTTGTTAAACCACAGTGCATGTCGCAGCTCTGCGATGAAATTTATTCCTCACTAAGCTTGTTTGAGAGCTGCACTCTGGAATTTGTGTGCAATTCTTCCACAGTTGTCTCTGAGCTTAATAGTCTCCCAGTGTGGCTGAATTAAGGGCCCAGTGGACTTCCCTTTGCCCATGTATATCTTGAATATTGGAACAGCTGAGATATGAGTTTATGTACCTTTCGGTCTGTAAGCAATGAGATGAACTGAAGGGGAGTCTGCCTCTGCTCCAACCTGTTCTGCACATGCCAAGCTTGTCCCTGGTGGAAGCCAGCCTCCGAGTGTCTCTGCACAAATGTTATAACCAGACAAGCTACGTTCAAAATAACTCTGAAGTCAGAATAGTCTTTTGATCAAGATTATTGTGTGCAATTGAATGAAACATAAATTAGTTTCTTTTTTTGTTAATACTCACTTGAATTTCTAAAGCTTATTACTAAATGAGAAGTTGGTTTATTATCCTACATGTTCCTGATGGAAATAATTAGCTTCTTTCACCACTGAGAATCAAGGCAATAAGCTATTCTTGAGACCTATCCTGCCCAAGATAGGTGTTTAAAAGTGTTCTCTCCATGAGTAATTGTTTTCTGTGTTATCTGCAGAGAGAAATAGATTTACATCCCAGAAACAATTGCAGACTGCTAAAATTGACCACTTACACAAAAGCCAATTAATTTTTTTCCCTGTTTTCTACCTAGGAGTTCCATTTTGATATGGAAACTGTCTTGAGTTACAATGATATGGGGTCAAACTTATCAGAATATATTTTCTGGTCATTCATCATCGTGCTGTGCGGGTCTTGACTTCATTCTCCCTTGCTCCTCTCTCAGTCAAAACATGTCCTGACTACTTATTTTCTTAGGCTTTGGGTTGTTTTTTTTCTTTTTGTTTTGTTGTTTGGGTTCTTTTGTTTGCTATAATTCTCAAACCAAATTTGGATGACAGATATTTAATCTTTCTTGTTCTACATTTATGAATGTGTTTCTCCTGTGTCTGGAACTTCCCCTTGGGACTGGTGGTTCTGCTCAAGGGTATTGGGGTTTGGATGGCAATCCAGGCATTATGGTTTACATTTGAACAGAAGGCCAGCCTGCTGGAGGATGGTGGCTGATCCTCTGGATAATAATGCCTGCTCCTGGTTTGAAAAATGGGCCAGTTCTTGTGCTCATGACCAGTAACATTGGGACCGTGCTCCCTGTGGGCTCCTTGACTCCTTTGCCATTTTTAAGTATGGGAGAATGAACACTGATCTGAGCTGCTGAGTGAATATCATAAATGTTTTGTGCAGAGGGAGATCGTACTAACACTGGGCTAAATGCAAAGTTCGTTTTGTGTCCCTAAACCAAAAAGATTTATAGCGCCTTTGTTTTGATCTGCGTATATACTAACTTTGAATAGAATGGTTAATGCCTTATTACTGCTTGGAATTACAAAACCACGTACAACAGAAGTTCAAATGGCTTCTTCATCTATTACATACGAATACAACTCGGAACACAAACAAGTTTCCAGGCTTCGTTCACAAGAGACCAAGGAGTGGTTAAAAACAGTAGTGAAGGAGAACACCATTTATTTAGATTCTTAAACTCTAGACGAGCCCATCTTGACAACCCCAGTAAAGGAAAAATGAAGTATTAACTTCAAGGATGGGGGGAGGTAGGTGAAGCTAGAGATGAAGTTGTTAAAATAGCTTTAATAAGGATGAGGTACTCTGTTAACAAAGTCTCCTGCTCCTCTACTTGTAATCTATGTGCTGTTGACAGATGCAATTATTTTAAAAAATCAAGACACGAATGCCCATAAATGTAAGTGCCAGGTAATGATTTGCCCTTTGGGTTTTTTGTCACCTTTGCTGATCTCAGTAAATATTTTTCTCCTGAAATATTTATCATGGCAGTTAATAAGTTAAAGTTATTATATAGCTAAGGACTTCACTGAAGGCTGATGTTATGTTAGCCAATGCAGCAATATAGAATAGACAATGATGTCTACTGAGTTTACTTTCTTGAAAAGTCAAGGCAGACTAATAAAAACAGGCAACAAATAGAAAAATGGTACAAATGAATTCCTATTTGAAGCACAGCCTGTGCCAAGAAAAGAATAAAGTGTTCTTCTAAAGTATTTATTTCCTTCTTCAGCTGAGGGAATAGCCTTCATACGTGCAACAGCCAGGGATTTTCTTCTAGATATAACTCAAGTAAAAGTTGCAGGGGTCTTTTTCCATGCCTAAACCACATTGTTTAAGCATATGTTAAACATAGTCAGATGCTCTCTTGCATTCCCATCTAGAAATATTAACTAGAGACTCTTTGGACTTGTTTTAAAAAAAATATCCTAGAATATCTGTGCTCAGCAAGTGTTGTTCAGAGGTCTTGAGTTCCAGTGAATTTGCTCTACTCTTTGAAGAGGGATACAGCACTGACTTTAGCTGAAAGGGGAATGGCCCAAGTGGACTAATAAATTGGGACAAGTGGCTAACAAAACCAATTCTTGATTTCATTTACCACAGTATGCCTGCAGCACATGTGGACACAAGTAGAATTAATCTGGCAAGGCAGAATCCATTTTCTCTATTAATTTTTTTCTACTTTTAATATAAATATGCTGCATCTGCAAAGAAAATGGTGAGTCTGACTGAATTTCAGTGGCTGAAGAGATCTGCATGTTTACGATCATCAGTGCAAAGATGAAGCTTATAGATCTATAAAAGAACCTTCTGAAGGACCAAGTAATAGGAAATGTATATATTAACACCGGTGTGGTTTGTTATGAATATAGCTGGGGAAGGCTTCCAGTTTCAGCTGTACTAAGTGGGCAGATAACAACCTAATAATATGTTGTACGGGGTGGGTGGAAGTCGGGCTCACTTTTAAACAAGTGCAAATATGGTCAGTATATACAAAGTTCTAAGGTATGTGTCTTTCCTGTTCTTCCTCAGCTGTTACCTCCTGAAGTAAGTACCACCTATACCTTTTTGAAGATACAACAGCTAAGCAGGCAGGCAAATTAATAGATTTTTTTTTATTATTATTATTATTTTTATTTAGAAATAAGTTAGTGACTTAAAGTGATCTTTGCAATTCACATTTTGATTAGAACTTATTTCTGTCAGGTTAATAGAGGGCCATATGCACTGGTTCATGATATATTGGTGGATGTAGATTGCTCAGGATGCTCTACCCGTGTGTTAGATATACTTACCAGCTTATTCCCTATCGCATAAACTATTTCTACGGTGAATAATCAAGATCCCGATGGCTACTAAATCCTCATTGATTTGTTTTATGTTATGGTAGCTACATGGGTGGTATACAGTGACCTCTGAACTTGGTCTGTGATCCCAGGATCTGACCTTTGACAAGAACAAGGTGGCCCTTTATCCTTATGCTGTCTCTTGCCTGCCAGTCCTCTACTCTCCAGCAGATCTCTGCTTCTAACTTTTGTCTTTACATCCCTTTGATGTTTGCTGAGCAATCAAGTCTCATCTTCTCCAGATCTTTTCACAATTCTTCTTATTTGTTGATGTTCTCTGATGGCCTTTGTAGAAGAAATGTGGAAATGCTCTGGATCAACCATTTTTGTTTTATACTGCCTCAAACTTCACTTTACACGAAGGTCTATCATTAGACAGAGGCCTGTTGTTAGTACACATGCTGTTTTAGCTGGTCTTACACTACTGAATTTTTCATGAAGTGCAAAATTAACATTCAAAGCCTTATTGTAAGGCGCAAGGAGAACCAGCGAGTCAAATAGAGTCACCTGTTGAATACACCCAGCTCTTGATATGACTATTTTGCTGGTGTTGGACTTGTCATAGTACAAATATGAGTGAATTGATATGGTATGTCTGAAATTTCTTTTCTTCTAAAGAATATTGCTCTGGGGCTTTTATGCATGTCTGATCTCATCAGGTCCAGGGGATATGTAAGTATCTCGGCTATTATGCCACTTACGACACTATTTGTTGATTTCTAGTAGAAGTAAGCAGAGTATTAAGTTTGAAAATAATCCACTGTGGGGAAGGGTTCTAACTCTAAATCTGTATTTCGGGACCATTACAACAATAAAATTGTTAGGAAAAAATAAATCCTATAAACTTTCACTGACCCAGAGATGTCATAG
Organism: Dromas ardeola; assembly: GCA_013398915.1. NCBI lineage: Eukaryota > Metazoa > Chordata > Aves > Charadriiformes > Dromadidae > Dromas > Dromas ardeola. The sequence goes on from VYZM01007323.1 coordinate 1,151,157, forward strand.
ATTAATAGTTTGTTTTCAAGCATCTTAATAAATAAAAATGCATGAACCCTGAAGGGTTTAGGGATCAGATAGTTATTCATATTCAGTCTTATTGTGTAATGCATATGATTTAAGGAATATAGACATAAAATCGAGTGATTTAGGTAAAAATGAAATAATAGTACGGACCAATCCAAGGTTCTAAAATTCTTTCTTGAAAACGTAAAATTTTCATGCTATCCCTATCCAGGAAGGAACTTTTTTATTACTCTTGTATTTTAGAGATTGTGAAAGGAAGGCACAGAGATTTTAAATCTTGTTCAGGGTCACAGAGCAAACATTAGAACTTGGAAGTTACTATTTCTCATTTCTGTGTTTACCGTATGAAGGTATCGACATCAAATAAGCTTTGTGTTCAGTTTCTTTTTGCTCAGAATCTTATCCAATCCCCTCTTTCTTATCTTCTGTTAATTTGGGTTTCTTGTAGATAAGGGGAACTGTTCTCGGTGTATCTTTCTTTCCTGCTAATAGGATATTGGTGAGATACTGTCTCTGATATTGCCCTGCTTTCATGCTTGACACTTTATTCCACAGCGGCAACCCAGAACACGTGTCAGTTAAATGAGACTTCCAGCTCTTGCTTGGTTATCACTCTGATCAGATTTTGATGGAGAGGCCATTAGCAATTGCATTCACAGTCTCCAGATGTATCTGTACTCTTCTTGACCTATGAATCTAGGACATCTCTGAAATATTTATCTGGCTTCAGTAAGAAATCTTGCGTAGATATTGTTCTTTTAATATATCCTTATTGCAAGCTCTAAAAAATATCTTGAAAATATGTGTGATAAGCTATGAAACATTCTCCTAGAATAAGAACATTTATGTATAAGGGAAAGAACATTACAAAGGAAGAATTCAGGGACCAATTCACGCATTTTGAGATGTGTTGGGAAGTTTTAGGAGCTATATTGACGGTGTATTCCAGTAGGCTTGCTGTTATAAGCTAGGATAAGCTACAGTGGCAGAATGATTGGTGCTTACACTGAAGCTTTTTTTAAAGAAATTTTTATGCTGATCTTAGCTGGATCACTAAAGGTGTTTTGTAAGGTGAGGAGGTCAGCTAATGAAGTTGGAATGGGAGGCCAGTTTCCCAAATGTCTTAATGCGAGGCTTACTCTGAATTTTCCCGGGGTATTAACAGAAGTCTACTTTACATATACGGTGTGCCAGCAGGCTCAACCCTGATGGAAGTGAGTGGTGGTGGTGGCTGGAAAATGCTGAAGTCGAAACAGAAATTTCTGAGATACTTTCCTTAGGATTTGGTACTTACATAGTGTTTCTTTCCAAGGAATATAAAATTTCAGGACTCGTTGGACAGTAAAGTCATAGGAAGTTTGAATGGTAAAAGACCCAAAGGAGTGATGGCTGTGGGCTGTCGGTGGGCTGGAATCTGCACCATCACTATAAACAACATCAAATGAAAAATAGTATCTTGACTTCTGATAAGAAAATAAGACTCATCTCATTCATATTTTATATTCTTGTGTTAAGAGATTCACCTAGACTCCTTGAGTTCGTGGAGAGAGAAATTTGACTGATCCTGATAAAGGCTATGAAATGCTCCGAGAAGAGCTTATCATTCAGAGTTTAGTTTTGGGGAAGTCTATGTGATTAGCCTCTAAACTATGTGGAACACATCCTGCACCAAATTTCAGTCATTAGTCAAACTCAAGCCTGGCCTTCTATATGAGGTACCCTTATACTGGGGAATGGGGGGGATTTACTCTAAGGTGAAGACGACTCCTGTTCCCTGCAGCACTGTGGGTTGGAGGGCATGCTTAGAGTGGATGGTGCGGAGCAGCGGTGCTTTGTGTAGCCCCTCCATTCCATCATGACTGTCCATCAAACCTGATGGCCAGAGTGCTCCCTGCCAGGCAGTAAAACAACGTATCTGTTAATCACCTGCCTGAAACCTGGTGATGGTCAGGCACAGTGAGTGAATCATGGTGAAAGTCAGACATGTACGCAAAGGTGGAAAAAACCCCAAGTAACTGAAAAGTTTTAAAATAATCATTTGACTGATTACATCTTAAGTTGTAAAGCTGCAAATGCTTTTGAAGGGAATTCAAGAGCTGGGAAGGGGAAAAATATCAAATTACCAGTATGAGGAATGATTATGTTAATACCTTGCTGAGCTTCCATGCATACCCTGTGGGAACTAGATGTTTACAGAGTCCTGAGCAAGCTCTTTCTCAGCTAGATGCTTATGTACTTTAAAAAAAAAAATATATAAACACAACTATATTCCCTGAGCCAAAGCTTCTCAGTGCTTGCTAAACAGCACAGATGGACAAGTTTCCATGGGCACTTGAATTAAGGAGTTTAAAGGGATGGAGGGGCAGGAGTGGGGAAAGTCTTGACGGCTGGAGAGATTTGCTCCAATACTTCTTTTGACTGAAGGTGAATGAACATTCCTACCTCAGTTATCTTAAAAATTTCTGTCAATTTTCCCCGTTTCTCTTGTCTGCTTTGGTGAAATTCTTCTCCCTAGCTTCTGCTGTGTGTATTATAAGCCCCACCTGAGCTGATCACCCAAAGCTTTCTGCAGACCCCATGGAAATAAGCACTTACCTGCTCTGCTTTGCATGTCTGCTTCAAGGTGAGATGAGCTGCGACCTAGTGCTACCTGTTTCCCATCCTTGACTGTTGTGGGAGCCCAGTTGTCCATCATCCATGTCCCACTCGGAAGACTTTCAGCCTTTATTTGAATAGCTTATCTACTTGGCCCACGTAAAGCAGTCCTTTTAAGTAAGTGTATATCTGTGTTAAAACAATATCGTAGGCTAATGTTTTGTAATCTTCCCTTTAACTTCTCCTCATTTCCATGTCTAAGCTAGGCTGTAGATTCCTATTTTTACTATCTGAGTATCATGAAGGCCTTGTGGCATGCTAATAAATAACCCTAATTCCTGCTAGGCACAAACTTGCTTTTTCTACACAGTTTTAGAGTATCTGTTGGAGGCATGGCAATATGCAGTGATGTGTCATATTGCCACTTTTTTAGCTCAAATACCTTCCCTTTTTAGGCAAAAGGCTGTATACTGAATGCCTACAGGAGCTCTGCCAGTGTTACAAGTGACCCTGAGCAGCTGGTGGAAGAGATTCCGGCAGAAGCTTTGCTCAGCCTTTGTGGCTCTGGGCTGGGGATGCTCAGTCCAGATGGAATCTGCAAACCATTCATCTGCCAAACTCAAATAAGCCTTTAGTGGTCATGTGTAAAATGGGACTTTTCTCAGTTTGGAAACTGAAAACTTTGACAGGTTTTCCTGGAAACAGGAAAATTCAGTACCCTTCCAAAACCAAGATCCTTCTTAAAAGTGAGCAGACTTTGGTGGGATTGTGGGTTTTGGTAGTTTTTGTGGTTTGTGGTGGTGGTTTGTTTTTTTTTTTGGGAAAGCAGAACTTCTGAATGTGTCACCTTGAAGGAGTTTTGTGGGCTTTTTTTGTGGGGGGTGTTTGTTGTTGTTTTTTTTAACGTGGACAACAAAACAGTTAAATGCTTTTGCTGGGAATTTTCCAAAATTCAGCCTGAGGCAGACACCCATCGGGAAATTTCCATGGCCCAAATAGGCTCACAAAGCAGGTTCTACAAGGGGATGTTTGAGATATAGGCAACACAACAAGCACTGCTCTCATGGTTTAACCCCAGCTGGCAACTAGGACCATGCAGCCGTTCACTCACCTTCTCCCACCTTTCCTCCCAGTACGGTAGGGAGAAGAGGGAGAAAAAGGGGGGAAAAAAACCTTCATGGGCTGAGATAAAGACAGTTTAATAGAACAGTAACAGAAGAGAAAATAATAATGGTAAAAGAAAATATAAAATAAGTGATGCAATAAAATTGCTCACGACCCAATGATCAATTGCTTGGCCCATCCCAAGCAGCGATTGTGGATTCCTGCACCCCAGTCCACCCCCATTTATATACTGAGACATATATCTATAGTATGGAATATTTCTTTGGCCAGCTTGTCCTGTTTATGCTCCCTCTCAGGTTCTATGGGAAGCTGAAGAAGTCCTTGACTTAATATAAGCATTACTTGATAATACATATTGTTTTAGTTGTTGCTAACATTACTCTCATGCTAAATCCAAACCACTGCAGCTACTAGGAAGGAAATGATCTCTATCCCAGCTGAAACCAGGACAACCGTTTATACTATGGTGACACTTCTGGAGGTGCGTGGATCATCTATTACAAAGGTTTCATAGATTAAATGAGAGCCATGCTTGAGTTTTGTTCTGCGAGATGCACGTTCACACCTAGGAAATAGGGCTTTTAAAGACTTTTTCCTATACGCACAGTCACTGCTGGGTACCTGTGTGCCCTATGTAAATGCTGGGCTCTCTGACTGGGATCTTCCAAACCAATCCTGATGTTTTAAAAATGTACAAGCTGTAAATGCTGACGCACAGGAACACCCCTAAAAGAATGATCCTTAGCAGATCTTGAGGCAGCCGGTTTGTATAAATGTTTTATGTATCTCAGTGCACTGACACTGACTAGACCGTGTGCCACCTGGAGCTGGATGTGAAAACTAGTTGTGTAATGCAGTTGCGTTGCCATCCTTGGTTAGACAGATGAGTGTCCCCGTGCTGTGATGATGGTGTGGATCGTACCCATGGGTGTGCAGGGCCTGACACAGAGGAGCTGCCCTGGGCTTGTGATGGGATCTGGGCAGCCAAAGGAGAAGCTTGACCATGTGTCTGCTGAGCTGCCATGATGTTTGGTGCATGTGATAATGTGGCTAATGGATCCTCAATTACATAGACCCTGCAGACAGCTGGCCCAGTGTAAGAGGATTTGTGAGTGCCAGTGATGCTAACAAAGTTTTGGAGACATGATGGAGCTCTTCTGTTAGGCTGGAGTGGGAGTCTTCCCATTGGGATATTGCTCTGAGGACAAGATAAACAGTCTGTACATGCAGTGCAGGATTCAATGCAGTCAAAACCTGAGATTTCTCAGCATCTCTTTAAGGGAGCGTGCTTACAAATAAGGAACAGGGAGACCTTGTCTCTAGGGCCTGTCTCTTATCCCTTCTCTGCCACAGAACACATTTCTTGATGCAAAATATATGCATTATAAATGTCTTCTGGCTGTATTGCTTAGCTTTTTTTTTCTTCTTTGTGTATAATTGTACCAATTTTCTGCACTCAGGGGACGGTGATGTCCCTGAAAATTACTTGGCTGCTCAGGAGAGTCAGTCAGACTGTCTGGTGGGGAAAGGACAACGATGATAAGAAGGAAGGCGGTATGTTTTTCTATCTATATTATTACTAAATCTAGCTTTTAGCAGAAATAGCAAGTAACAGCTTAAGCAGAGATCAGCCTTCATGACTAGTAAATGTAAGTCCAAGCACCTCTCGGGCATGGGCTGGCCCTGCTGGCAGCCGCCTGCCGTGCGCTGCTGTAGAAACTCCAGGCATTTCTGGTGATGCTGTGTGCTCAAGAGCCCTGCCCCAGTGGTACCCGCGGCCGTGCCTGCAGATCTGTGGCATCCAGTCTCAAAGGATGTCTCAAGGGCCTCCCTTGTATTCAGCAGAGAGTCACAGTGTGACCAGTCTCCGCTAACTTCAAGAGAAGTACTCCAAAATCATTTACCCATCAATTCTTCACCCTCTCACTGATTCATTTCAAATTTTGTCAGAATTACTTTATTGGTTTGGTTTTGTTTTCTTGTGTTTTCTTTTTTTTTTTTCCTTTACCCCAAGCCACATCAGTCTTTATCTACCGTTTGGTTGCTTTCAGGGTGGCATTGGCACCTGAATGTAAACAACCTCACATGTCTTGGAGACGGTTTTGTGGTATATGTCACCCTGTTAAACAGTGTACAAAAAAACCTAGAGATTTTAAAAAGGCAATTGTAACTTGAAGCAAATATCAGCCTAATTATTTGTGATAACTTCTGTCATGTATTTAAGGCAAGCCCCTGGAATAAGACAACTTTTTTTTTTCCTTTCCCTTCATACTGTTCTTTTGATATTCTTGACCCCTGTGGTCAAAATCGATGCACTGAAATCCTATTAAAAACATGGAAAGAAACATATACTTAAAGTTTCATGCTCTCACTGAGATTCTTCTGTAGATTAACTTTTAAAGTTGTTTTTTCTTTAGGCTGATAACACCTGAAAGTAGCTCAGGCTCTATGGTAAATCTTATCTGTATGGGTTTATATCCCTACACACACCGAGGCTTCACTCTGTAGTGGTAGGTTTTTGGAAGCTTTTTACAATGAAAAGGAGGCCATGCAGTTTTATTGCCACGACCCAGTGAAGCGTGGTTCCATCAGAGCCTTTTATTGGGAGTTTACAAGTGCAGCGTTACAAATGAGTTTGCTGGCAGGGAGCTGACGCCTCACTGTGGAAAGCAGAAACTAGTTGTATAATTCAAAACATTGATGTCTGGCCTTCTGGGATTTCCACCTGAAAAAAGACTCTGTCTGAAAAGGGCTCGGAGCAGATAACGGTGGTACATGCAGAACGGCAAGCCCTGCCTGGCGAGCAAAGCTCAGTAAACACTTCATCAGAGCAACCAGACCTCCGTGTCGTGCTTGGAAGTTTTACCCTAATAAGCTGTGCTTTTCAGCAAGGAGCTGCTAATCGTTTAAAAGCCAGTGCAGAGCGCTTGCCGTCTGGGAATGGGAAATGGCATCGCTGCATCCACGTAATGGTCTGCCTGTGCTGATAAACCCTGTTCAAAATCAGGGCTTGGTAGCTCAGCCCGGCTGTGACTGCGGTGATCCAGACCTCCGCTGGCTCAGGCACCTCTGCTCCAGCTTCCCTGGCCCTGCAAATCCCTCTGCCCGCTCTCACCAGCACAAACGTGCCTATAGTCCCCTCTTGTCCCAGTGGGACAGTGCCAAGGCCTGCACGGGGGTAGAGGGAGTAATTAATTTTTCAGCTCACTGGGAGCTGTGAAAAAGTGTGTGTGTGAGGAGGGGGGGGGAAGGGACTTTTGAATTTGGATGGGAACTTTGAAAAAGGGTGGGTTTTTTTGTGTTCAAAATGGAAGGACATGCTGAAATGAGCAGTAGCTGTAGCAGAGAAGTTTGAAAATGTCAAAATGAAATGTGTTGACTCAAAATGGCTGCCTTTTTATTTTTAAGGAATTTAAGGAGACAAGTTTAAATTAAAGGTTCTGGGGGTGTTACTAAACTTATGCTTTTGGTGGAGAAACTATGATGGCAAAAAATATCATCCATTTCTGATGTGGAATTGTTAGAAGGAAGAAAATACAAGCATCAGAGGGGAAACTGTAACAACAAATGTCTCTCTGGTACATGATAAAGACACAGGAAGATGAAAAATTAAGACCAGGCAGCCTGAGTAAAAATGGTAGTGTCAGGTATGGGCTAACCACTAATAGTAATAAATGCAAACCAAGGGAAACAGTTACTCTAATTTTTCTTTTCACCCACTTTGTACTGATATAAAGGACTACAATTAACAGAAAATTGAGAATCAGATGCTTCAAGGGTGGCTACTTGTTTTCTTAAGTTTTTTTCCACACACTATCTTGAGCCAGCATATTTCTAGAGTTTTTAAAGGCAGTACGTGTATCCTAAAGGAACAGCAGGAAAATGATTTGGCAGGGTCCCTTTGGATGGGAAGGAATATAAGACTTTAAAATTTGCACTTGTTTTTAAATTCTTCCAAAGATACTTTTTTTTTTTCAGTGTTCAGAGACTTCTGGGCACAGTGTATTTGTGTGTGTCTACATTTCTATAAGCTGAACGGTACGTGTGAAGCAAGCCCGAGTGTGGCACACCACTGACTGAATAGCAATGTCTGTATAATTCTCCTTGTGCATGAGGCGGGGATTTCTCATTTCATACATCGCTAGAAACTTGCTGCTGCAAATCTGCAAATACAGATAACCATATCCTGCCTTTGTTCATTAGCACAGAGAATTTAGGAAGTTCCTTCCCAGCCCAGGCTGTGTAAGGTGCAAAGTGTTTCTTGCCATTGCATTCATGATGGCAGCAGCTCTGGATGCAGCCATGTGCTTGCTTAAACCAGCTTTCACGCTGTCGTTTGGAGACAGACAACAGCCCAAAGAGCCGCTGTGACAGTTCAGTCTTCAACAAGGATTCTGCGCTGGGACTTGAGCGAAGAATTTGGTTTTGTTGATTGTATAAAACTGGATCCTCATTAGCATCACTTTGAGATTTACAGAATCTAATCTTGCAGAAAGCAAGAGCACCTTTTATTCAGTCCATTTTAGACCACAGCATGTGCTGTAGGGGCGGCCAGCATAAATCATCTTCTCCTTCCCCAACTCCTGGAGTCTTGTGTTGCTTTACATCATTATAGTTGCATTGGACTGTGTGCTTCTTCCCCAATCCTGGCACTTTCTTATGGCATTTGGCAGACTTTTTGTTTCCTGTAGTAACTGTCTGTTGTGTGCCTTTTGGTACTGCCAGCTGAGCTGCTCCAGCACAGGGACTTTTGTCTGCTGCTTGGAAAAGGTCAAAAAGTTATTTTGCTGTTGGCTGTTTTGCAGGATGGGTGCAGGTCAGAAGCAGTCTGATATTCTAGATGATCTCAGTTCAAATGAAGTTTATTTTTGGCATAGTGAATATTTTTGGGTCTGGTTTTGTTTTTAAATTGAGAAAAATGATCAGTCCTAATACTTCATACTTTAAGCTGAGCGCCTGTCAGACTGTCCTCTGCCACTGCTTGAGACCAAATAGCTTTTTTTGACTTGAGCACCAACAGGTCCTGCCACAGCCCAGCTTCACAATAGCTCTTTCCTGGGGCAGTGTTGGCTTCCAAAACATGGTATTGTATATTATAAGTCTTTTTTCGTAAGCATCCTTTAACTATTCCTCCCTCTTCCAGCAATGGTTGCTGCTCAGTGTTCTAGTTCTGAATGAGTTAGTTTCCCACGCTGGTTTGACTTATTTCATAGAATCATGGAATCATAGGGTTGGAAGGGACCTCTGGAGATCATCTAGTCCAACCCTCTCTCCTTCAAAACATCAGCGTGTTTCTCTCCTAACAATCCAGTTTTGCATGGGTCACTTCATCTCACGCCAACCAAGATTTCCATTCAGATACTTCTGGCTTATGGAAAGCAAATACGATTACGACCTAGTGAATAGCTGGGGCTGATAGGACTGCAATGCTTTGATTTTGTATTTGTTGCTGGGATTTTTTTGACTGCTTTTGAGAACTAATATCACTTATATTTACCCAGATGTACAGTTATCTTCTGTGCTATGCCTCTTCCCTATTGTATCTTTATGTAGGGAACATTGGTATTTTTGTCCCATCTACACAATCATGAGATTAAATGACAGCTTGATCTTGGAGCTTTCAGCATTTTGAAGGGTCATATGAACATCCTTAAGAAACCAGCAGTGGTGCTGTATTTGATTACCATTCAAAATGGATCTCAACTAATGAAAATGGATGCTTTCAAATAAATATTTTTTTTAAAACTATGAGAGCACTTCAGCTATTTAAGTGCATTTGAAATTTAAAGTCCAACCTTTTTCTCTTCTCTCATGAAAGTGCGCTGCTTGGAGTCCTTAATTTGACATTTTAGAGAGACCTATTTTCTTAATTTAAGAGGGGACATGCCACATGGGGGAAGTGTGCCAACTGGAGTCTGGAGAATTACACGTTTCTCTAGTGCTTGCATTAGTTATGTCTTTTTGGATGAGATATCTTGTGCTTCAGTTTCCCTCATCTATAGACAGAGTTAATATTTACTTTATTAAGAAACCTTAACTTCAGAATCTCAAATCCCTATTATGTTATTGCTTATTGTAAATCAAGTTAATGCACTTAAAAGGACTCATATGCATACAAGAGATTACAAAAAGGACTGCTTACATGGTCCAAATGAAACACATTAGCAATATATCTAATTTTCCCAGTAGCGCGGTAGAATGCAGAGGCGTTTGCAGGATCAGTACTTCATAATGGGAAAGTACACAGCTTTATATTCTCATGGCAGGAAAGTTTTCACTCTGCTGTACATGATATGGCTCAGAAGGACACCAGACGCTTTCAAAGTCTGTTAAAAGTTAAATGGCTAAAGGGAATGGCAAGAGAATGCATTTTTATTACTTGGAAAAGAGCCATCAGCTCACGTGCTGCCTTGCAATTAGCAAAAAAAAGCCAAACTCATGTCCTTGAGAGAATGTAAGGTGGGACACCGGTTCATACTGGGGAGAGGAGAGATGGCTTCTATTAGGAAGGTGTGCAGAGGACTGCCTTGCAACAGAAATGAGCTTTAAAGATTTTAGGAAAAGGGGTTGTCTACGAGGGATGAGAAAAGATGAAATGGGTTTTGATTGTATAAAGGAAGATTTAAATTCCTTCTAAGTTTGACATCCTTCTTATGCAAGACTAGTGAAGTAGATGACTGAGTACAGCAGAGTCTCCATCTGCAGAGAGCTTTAGGCACCAGACAGACAAACTTTTTTTGGTTTTAATATAATGGTTTATATCTTATCCTTGTGTTTGCTTGGCAACCTCTTGAGGTCTTTGCCTGCAAACATTTCTGTAATCTTATGATATGTGAGTGCCTGCCTCATGCATGTTGCTTCTGGCTTTAATCGTCTCTGATTCTATGAAGATTTTGTGCTGTTTCTCTTCACGCTGATAGAGACAGCTTTCAGATTTGTGTACTTGCTAAAATTCCAGTTTGGTATTTTCATTGCTCAGTGGAATGTTAAGAAGTCTGGCCATCAAAAAACTCACTTCAGTAAAATAAGGGATATTTGGCTTTAAATGTAAAATGTAGGGCTGTTTTAGAGAAGTTTCACCCTTTTTGTAGCACAAAAAAAAAAAATCTTTACAGGTGATGCTGTATGCCATATAAGTGATAGATACAAGGAGAAAACAAACTCTTCCCTGGCACAAGCTACTCTTTACTGTCAAATTTTATTGTATTACAAAAGAGGATTTCCTGTGCAATAGCTGACGCACAAGAATTTCCTTTAGAGCTGTTGGCAAGTACAAACATTGCTTGCAGCAGCTGTGCTCCTGCCTCCCCAGACATTCAACCATTCACCCCTTCATCCCAGTTCCCATCTCCACTGAACTTCATTGCAGAGAAGTTGCAGTTCTTGCGTAAATGACGTGAACCCAGTAAGCAAGGCAACAAGAAAATAAGTCCTCCTATTTGACTCTGCCTTGGATGCAAATCTCCACCCTAAGACCGTGTCTGTGCATAGAGCACCACATTACAATCGCTGCTCTGAATTTGCCCTTCTCCCAACGCCAATTTTGACAGTTGCTCAATAAAACCTTTGGGTTTTTTTGTGGTATTACTGTCTTTGGATACTGACCATGGCAGCAGCCAATAGAACTAGGATATTTTAACCCTCTGCTTATTGTACACATGAGTGTATGGGAGAGCTCAGTTTGGGCTGATGCGCTGATTTGTGCTGCGTGGTATTAGTAGATGGCTTAATCTTTCATTCCTTTGCTCTAGTGGGTTTTTTTCCCGTTAGGATGTTGGAAAAACAACATTTCTTTCAGATGCATTTTCCTAATAACAACAATGTCATTTTGGGTCTCATGACTTCTTTTCCAGTCTGATTTGGCCTAATAGTTAACTAATAACTCCTGCAGAGTACTGAGAGGTCATTTTGGAAGAAGCTGCCATAAATAGTTGTGATGAAAAAACTGACGTTAATGGGAATTCACTAAATAAAGTGACTGGAGAAGTCACCTAATATTTCCATGAAACTCTGGTGAACTTTTTATGTCAGAGCTATGTTAAGTTTACCGTTTAAAAGTGTTACCCTATACGTTATAACCCAGTCACTTCCATTTGACTACAGATCCTTCTTATTCATATCCTGCTTTATGCTAGTGAAAGCCTAGTGTTTCTTTTCCTTACACGATTGGGTAAAATGAGGTTTTTATGGTTTTGACTAAATCTTGTCCATAGTCGGATTTTAATTCTATGAAATTCACCTCTTGCCACTTTTTAGGGTGTTCTTTGCCTTCTAACAAAACTTTCTCAGGGTGCACGTCCATACCTAAGATTATATATATTCTGAAATATTCCTGGGTATTGTGGAATGAGATGACTGTATAGAAAAGCAAATATTCTTAGTTCACAGTTTTCAACCCAGGATGGGAAGGGAATAATATTCCAGTTCTGTTCATAACAACTACCAATTTCTTGCTTTAGAAACTTGTCTGCACGTGCAATTAACTAGAAAAGTTGTTACAGTATAAATGGACTCAGAGATGTCTGTCTAGAATAGCTCCTCTGTAAACATTCTTACTGTATCCATGTGGGAGACATTCTGCAATAGCTACTGTGCTGTACCCTCTTATTCTCTTTTAATCTGGATTAATTCTCTCTCATATGTGAGTCAAAAGTGCAGCTTGTGTATTCAGGCTGAATTGACTTGGTTTCATAGACTTCACTGCCAGTTTATGGCATTTGAAATATTTCTTCATAGTGTTAAAAGCAAAAGGTACAGAAACAAGCCCAAATCCTCAGTTTGGGTAGTTGAGGTCTTCAGATGTCTGACTTCTGAAATGCAAATGTAACTCACAACCGCATTTCAAAAGTGCTGCTATATTCCTTGTGGGTTGAAGCAGAACTCCCCAAAGCTCTTTGGTCAAGGCTTTGGCTCTTTGAATGAGCTGTGACCTAGAAAGCTAAATCTTGATGTTGCGTGTTGAACTTCCTCCCAAAACTCCTGTGATGACATATCACTTTGGGGATTCTGTAATGCAGTAGCCCTGAACTGATGAAAGAGGAAAATTTGGGCATAATCCTGATTCCTTATCTTGTGTGGCTGTCTAGGAGCTACTTGTCACAGAGGGCTCCCTGACTCTTTTTCCTTTTGGCATCTGTGGTGTGCATTTGCAAGAGTTTTGCCTTTAGGCATCATGAGCATCTCACTCTCCAAGGGTGTTTGGTGATGGGAAGCCATTTTGTATTCACCTCTGCTACAGAATAGACACAAAGATACATAAACACACAGATGCAAAGTTTTTCCATATCTTCGTTTTTTGATATGTCCTGATTCCACTGCAATACCTCCCCCCTGCTCCCCGAACCTCAGACTGAAAACATTTGTGCATTCCCATTAAAGGAGGGGGGCGAAGACCCAATCAAACCTGTAAAGGTCCCAAATCCTGAGTAAAGGACAAAAGATTGTGATGTGTGTTAGAAGAACACAGCTTCAAATACTGGCCTGTTAATGCATGAAGGTGTATAGGGCTTAAGCCAGATTCAGCGTTATTGACAAGAACTCCAAAGACAGCCTGATTTCAAAGCTGACATCTTGATTTAAAGTCAACCTAAGCATGCTTAAAGCCCCTCTTGATAGTGCTGCCAGGAGGAAGGCAAATCCTGGAGCTATTCTAAATGTCAGCCTTGTATACTCGGGTTGCTGCAGCTGACAAAATCTTGATGGCCACTTGGAAAATTGACATGATAGAAAACACGGGAAAGGATACAACCACAGCTCAGTTAAAACCACCAAATCTTTCCTGACATGGTTGCTGTCTGTCTTTGTGCTAATACAAAAAAGAAAGGGGGGNCCTGGGTTTTGTATTCACTAAACTACGGGTTCATCTGTAACACTGGAAATAATCCAAGAAGGCATGGCAGCAGGGCTTTTCTGTTCTCAAAAACAAATTATCCATGAAAAACTTCCAGACTACTACTCTGCCTGTTCCCCTGCCTGCCTTGTTCCCTTCCCCCCTTCCAAATTGCTAAGTTTTTATCATCTCTCAACTGTCATTGTGTGGAGGTCATCTTAGTGTTGTTTTTTTTCCCCTCTCTCTTTCCTACGTTCCCTTCAATTTAGAAAGTTCCTCTGGTACAATTTGTACCTCTCAATTGCTTTCAGTCAGAATTAAACACACAGCTTTGTACTTCTAATTTGTCTAGTACAAACACCTCACGCGCTTGTCAGAGGGGATTCACTCCTTTGTTAGCTGCATTTATAAAACCAGTCTTGACTCGTGCTGGAAGGTTTTGCTGGTCCTTTACCCTTCAGCAGGAAATGACATGGAGTCCTATTGGAAGCATTTTATCTTAAACCACAGGGTTATGCTTATATGCGCATGCTGGAAAGCCAGAGTGGTGTCACAAATCCTCACCCACAGAAAATGAAAACCCCATAGAAGTAAGGCAGAGCGTGTTTCTGAGGTTGCTTCTCCCAGTGCTCCCCCCTCCCTCCTACACTGGCCTGGTCCTTGCAGAGGGCTTGGCTCTGTGCTTAGACTCTACGGCTCCCTAAAGCCTCTCTGAGGCATGAAGCGAGACAAATTCAGGGCAAATTAACTACAAACCAAAACTGCGTTTAACTTACAAATGTAGTTTTCAAGGAAAATCTGAAATTTGCTGTAGAAATGTTGGGGGGAAAATGCCAGCCAACTAACAAAAAGTTAAAGCTCTTTTAGCTCTATAATTTCATGGATGGAAATATTTTTGCTGTCTTGTTATATACTCCGTTTATTAGCCACTATCTGATTATTATTTTTTTCTTCCAATAGTTATGATATATTAGCCTGTATTAGACATAAGCAGTTAATATAGCTTTTGCATCTCTCTTTTTCTTTGTCCTGGTGTAACTACCTGTGGAGTAATTTTAGAAACAGTATTTTAAAGAATCAGTTTTGGATGATCCAAACAAATTGAGAGGCCTGTATTGGGAAGGCTATGTCCAGTTCATTCTTGTCTTTGCAAGTGGGCAGCTCCCTAACCCAACTTTATGTAAATCTGGGCTTAATGTTTTCCTGTGCTGTAAATCCAGTTGTTCACATCCTATAATGTGTGTATATAGTAAATTGCGCTTCCTGCACAATTGAATTTTTTTTTGCTTGCTGAGTATTCCTGCGGCATACAGAAGCTGTAAGCTGACCCAGAAAGCAAGCAATGGGACTACAAAAAGCTGAAGTCAACCACCAGCTCTTATTGCTTTTGCATTAGATTTGGGCGTAGGATTCTTCTTGCCTAACTCTTAGCTATTCAAATCTAGTGGTTTAGTCTAACTCTGTATCTAGGCTTTTTCCACGGTCAGTGTGGAGAGACTGGCACGTCCAGAGGGCTATTAAGCCCATTCTTTAATACTACTTTTGGAGAATATGAATTGCTATCTGCAGGTCACTGTCTGATCAGAGACTATGGTTCAACAACAGCTTGGAGTAGATATCTAGATCTTCCAAGACTGAAGTTAAGTTACTTGAATCCCATCCCTAACGCTTAAATATGTAGTTAAATAGCTGAGAGGTATTATGAGATTACTTGGTCTATAGCTGCTCTAATTCTTAAACTCTTACAATAAACATATGCCACTACTCGCTGTAGAAAGAAGAAGGGGAACCAGGCTAAATGGGCCTGTTGTTCGTTTGTAAATCTGTCATGTAAATATCTGCAGTCCTTAGGGAAAGAGAATGTATGCCTAGCCATGGAAAAGGGGAGCTTGAAGAAAATTCATGTGCTCAGGTTTAGCCACAGAAATCTACCACATGCATAATAAACAACTGGAGAACCCAGCTATGTGCTGAATGGTTTCACAGATTTTCTTTTTTTCCCCTCTATCTGCTGCCTGCATGCCTGTGTTACGAAGGATGGGACAGAAATATATCCTCTGGTGACCAGTCACATTTGCCTTTTTAAGGTAGAGGAATGCTTAGTGGGAGATGTTAATTCTAGAATGAAATGAAATATTTACATAGCCGCTTGGTGTCCTTGTTTTTAAAAGCCCTTGGATGAAGTTTGACTAGAATAGAACTAGTATGTTTTTGAGCTTAGACTCTTACAGTGTTAACATGTTCTTGGTTTTATGCAGTCTGCCGCTAGTATGATTATAAGTTGTGATTGCTCAGTGCATTGTTGGAAGATTTATTGCATCCTGTATGAATTACTGAAAAGTCTCTTAGAAGATTGACAGGAAGTGGCCAACATTTACTTTCTACTTTTGCAGAAATTAGGCACCAAATTTTCCAGAAAATCACAAATACTTTCAGGACTGTTTGATCATCTAAAGGTCATCTGAAGATAGTAGTACAAATATTCCTGGTAAGCCAAAACACCACAGTTGGCCTGAACCATTTTAGCCTTTTGCAGAGTAATCATTGGAAAAAACAATCTGTCACCAATGCCTGTTGCCCAGATAATGTCACAAAATGAGATGTGCTGAGATAATCTTGGCAAGAGAACCAGGGTGGAAAAGGGGTTCTGTTCACCTTGGCAAGAGGAATGTTCCTTTGTGGCCCCAAATACGATGACTGCAAAGACCCAGACCATGTGAGCTGAATATTAAGCCAAGAAACTTGAAAAAGGACCTTCTCTGTTGCAGCAGGTTTCTGATTCAGCCATGAGTGTCTGGGAAGTAATTGAAAGCTGTTGCAATCTGCTTGGCCATCTAATGTAGATTGAGTTAGGCTGTTTCAGGCAGTTCAAATAAATTTGTCTATGCAACTAAGCCATTGCCACAGAGAACTAGTTGTCTCTGCAATTTATCGCTTAGTCTAAATGTTATTCGGGCAAGCTCAGAAACTTGTGACGCAAGGACATGATTCAAGTTGCAACTGAACTGGAGTGCACCTCAACCTCACCATGTGCGCAAAGGGAATTAGCTTCTGAGAAAGCTTTCCCTATTCCCACCCTCCCACCTATGTGAGCTGCCAGGAAAATGGGTGTGAGGGATAAAACCTCAAAAATGGCCAAAGAACTGGTGTTAATTGGTGCTAAAATAGATTTGTTAGTCTGTGTTAATGGAAATTCACAATTACAAAAGATGAAGTACATGTTGATGAAAGACCTTGCAAAGAGTTTGTTTTAAAGAGGTAGGTTCGTTCCTTTAACTACACAGGTGAAAGGTTACATTTATATTCTGAAAAGGATTAATAATCTTATGTTAAAAACACAGAACAACAGAACCTTTTGTAGCAATGACGTGCAAACGCCCAGGGAAAGGCTGGGTTATACTAAATGTAGCCCTTTAATTACCTGTATACTCTATCTTTTGCACTTGTGTAGCCTCCTGTCCCCATCATGTTATATCTTCTTATGCCCTATTGCTTCACCAATAGAGTGGTGGTCTTATTGATCTGGGTTTGCAGTCTACAGAAATACTGTACAATAGATACTGTTCTTATTTACTATATGGTGATTCTAAGATGGTTGGATGGCCTGGCTATTTGCAAAGGTGTGAGTCCAGCCTTTGAGGTCAACATTTATGACAGTTCAGTTACCAAGGTGCACATTTATGACTGTGAACAGTCTGCAATATTTTCTCTGCATATGGGATTTAACATGCCAATTATGTTAGAATGAAGAATAAAAAATAGTCATTTGTTCAGCTTAATCCCTGACTCATCATGGACTTCAGTGGCATTATGATATGGACTAACTTATCCCATCCAGTCTCACTGCAGTGAGGGGGGCAGTGAAAAGGCAGCCTCTCCCCACCACTTTTCTACCACATAGAAGCCAGGAAAGTCTGGCCAGTTCAATGTCAGCAACAGAGGATGATTAATTTGAAAGTCTTTCATCTCTTAATCCAGAAGCTTCTTTAATTGTTTCCTGTCTTCCACTTCTTCAATGATGCCATGGAAATCCCCCATGACAGGGTTGTCTTTTCAAATAAGAATCATCCTGTAAAGCCTCCTTTTACAAATGAAATGGGATTAAACATAGACTTTTCAGTAAGGCTACTTCATACTACGACTGCTGATTCACTCTGGTTTGCCGTAAGAGTTGTTACACTCAGTCTTGGAAACTCGGTGGCTTCAATACACAGCTGGTGTCCATATGGCTGGACTGATCTGTGGTGCACAGTTGGGTTTGTGCAACACCCACTTGGTCTGTTCCCACCTCAGCTCACTGCCTTTTTGAGGATTCCATTTAAAAAGCATGGCTGATCTGATCTCCTGCGTTGCAGAGGGAACCTCTGTAGATGATTAAGGTCTGGTGGCTCCACTCTGGGACATAGGATTGTAAATTTTAGGGACCACAGTGCAGTGCAGGTAGTTGTGAAGTTACAATGATCAAGTCTGGAGATAACTAGCTTTGACTGCATTAGTGAGGTGCCTTGGGTAAGGCATACCTGGTCATGCTGCTTTTGGTCAGCCAGAGTATGGGCAGAACAAGGTCGTCTTTACTCACAGTGCAAAGGGAGGAAGATCCTTAATCACTGAAACACTCAGTTCACACAGTGCTGAGCTGTAGTGCATCTAGGGCTTACCCCCTTTGTGGAGGGAAAAAAAACAAACAAACAAACAAAAAAAACAACAGAAAAATACATCCCTATCTCATATTCTTTCAGAGATGCAATTTCTCTGAAGCGCTTAGAAACTTGTGGAGGTGTACAAAAGAAAAAAATTGATGGATTGTGAATGCACATGAAATAGAATCAACAAAAAGTTAGGCACCCACTTGTTTTCATATCTTTCCACCTCTCGACCCCTGCCAAAACCAACCCATCTTTATCTATATAAATTTGATGTACATTGCAAAGGCAAGCATCAGTGCTGGATCCTGCAATTATTTATTTCCAAACTCCTTAACCATTTAATTGAAATGTACAATTACTCTAACTTACAGTGCACCTTAATAACCTTCATAATGAAGAATAATTAAAGTCATAATACATCAATTACACTGCTTATTCCAATAACAGCAACTGTTAAAGTGGCAGGGCATCAATTATGCTGACGTATAACCAGTCACACCATTAAAGTTAATGTTAAATTGGTGGCCTTTTCTAACACTGTTATCTCATCATGCCACTCAGAAGTTGATGATCATTAATTGTCTTGTAAGTGTAATTTAAGACTTCCTTCCTGACAGAAAAGGATTTCTGAGGGCCTGAAAAGAGTTGCTAAGTTAGATCCTGGTGGGGGACCCTGTATCTCTTCTCGCCTGGGGAAGTTATCTTCATGATGCTAAACCTGACCTTTGTGAGTGTCCATGGAGGTAAACTCAGGCTGTGGCTCAGTCAGAGACCACCTTCTCTCCTTTGGCTAACTGCACTTTGTCTTTTATCACTGATTTGCTGTCTATTTCTGTGGAAATACAAATTGACCACGTTCACCCAAGACGTTTTCACAAGTTTTCTGTGAACTAGAACCCTAACCTTCTAAAATTAGCCTTGCTTTTATTTTCTTAGTCCCTTAAATCCAGGCAAGAAAATGTTATGCTTAGTTGTGGATTTCAGTCATCTGCTGTTGTACTAAAGTGCTACTGTTTCTAATACCTGTTCACATACGACTTTGGTGAAGTGCATGCTACTAAAAGGCTGCCTTGTTTGTTGAGGTTATAACTTCTATGTTTTTACCTAAAGCCTCCTAATAATGAATAGCTATTTACAAATCCCTGTTCTTGAATGAAAACTGAAGCATCTCAGCATTCATACATTAAAGAGCAGGACTTGAGTATGTAGGGTCTGGGGAAAAAATGTTAAAAGATTCTAGGGGGATTTAGAAAAAAACAAAAAAACAACAAACCCAAAAGGCAAGTAGGAAACCTCAGAACTTTTTGGCAATCTTCTGATATATTTTGAGTCTGCTCCATGAGTTTTGAGTGGATTGGGTTAACACAACTGTTTTCATTTGCAGAAGTTGAGCTGAAACATAGCTCAAATACTACACATAATATCCCACGTGAAATGAATTAGTCTCATAGGGCCTTCATAGACTTTAAGAGCATAGACAAAAACTTACAAAAACTACTTGGTGCTACCATGAGTTGATGAATTACCCTACAACAGCTGAGCTACAAACCTACCAAGGTCCTCTTCCTGGCCTGATGCAATCACAAGCTATGTGGTTGGTTAAGGTGACGCACTTCGATTCGCAATTAGTGTGCACATAAGATCACATTCATAGTCAGGTACTAGCTCAAGTGACAAGTGGTAAGCAGTTAAGCCATAACAATACATTTTATTTGCACCTGGGGTGAATGAGAGAGACTGAGATGGCAGTTACCAAGGTTTAGTTGATGCATTAAGTTTCTGTTGGGAAGCAGTAACATGGTTACTTGTGATCACTGTCCTTAATTTCAAACAGTAGAGTGTATCGCCATTGACCCTCACCCTGCAACCCTGATCAGCAAGGGCAGCACCAAACCAAGCTTGCACTTATTAAAAATCTGTTCTTGGTGCAGGAAATGAAGACATCTCAAGCAGTATCATGCTCAGTCGTGTCTTATTTCTTTTGTTATTGCTGCTGTTCTGAATTTTCACTGAGATCTCAAGGAAAACAGAATATTACTTTCAAGTGCTGCCTTTTAAAAGCTGCTTCAGAAATATGAAACAAATTGTCAGCAGCCTTTGGAAATGTTCAGTAGGAACTCAGGTCTCAGCTTCTTTCTGTAAAAGCCTGAAGTAAAGTTTGGTGTTTCCCAAGGTAATGAATACACCTTAATTCTCAGATCCTTGAACTTACCAGCAGTGTGAAAAATGCCTGAGAGTCTGTTCAGGAAAAAGGACTTAAAACTACAAAGTATGCTTTGAAGTGCAATAGCAAGCACAAAGTCACTCGAAGCCTCAGCAAAGTGAAGTAGTAAACGTGATGACTCTGGCTTTCTTGTACAGCATTTTTGGAGCTAATTTGAAGCTGTGTGTTCCCAATGCAACCAAGGGCTACAAGGTCTTAGCCAGCATATTTTAAATGAGGCCCTTCCAATTGGGATAGTCCCTGAGTTGCACTGGACTGCAAAAAGATTGACTGCATTTATGTCATTAGCTTGGAGAGAGCTCGGACAGCCAACTTAATAAATACAGTAATAAAAAAAAAATCCAAAATTCTTGCTACTGATCTGATCCCACTATCCCACGGGGGTCATTTCTTGCAACTCTGGTTTGCTTCTTATGAGTTAGATCAGTGCATGTCCAAAGAACAGAATGGTGTCAGCTTTGGGTGGACTTTGGTGATCTTTCTGGTCTGTTCTTTTTCTAGGTAATTTTGCTCTGGCATTGCACGCATTTGAATGTAAAGGCAAAGTAGCCCTTTTTGCCTTTTTTTTTCTTCTTTTCTTTGTTTGCTCCTGCATGTGGTCTTTCACATGCATGTCAAATCTGGACCAAGAACTTGCAGGAGATGCTAGGGGGTGGTCCCAACCATCCCTTTCCAAGAATTGTCGTGCCACAAGAATATCAGGTAACTATTGGTAATTAGAAAACTACCATCTCTCAGAAAAGAGAAAACATCCTAAAAAAATACCTTCGCATAAAGGCCTCTTAGCAACCACTATGAATGCAAAATGACTGAAGTTTCTGTGCAGAAGTCCAGCTTTTATAAATGTGCCATAGGTATGCAATACAGCGGAGAAGCAGCCATTTACCCACAGTACAGAGAAGAACAGGCACCTCCTGCACAGTGAGCCTCTTGCTGCTGTTGTGAGACTTAAAGAATGAGTCAATCAAGACAGCTTTCAGAAGTCACGTGAGAACTGCACCTCTGTTGTGCTAAGCACTGTAATAACGTGCTGTCTGTATCGCCTTGCTGTTTCCAGTAATAATGCACACACACAATTAAAAACATCTTTTCACATGCATAGTACTGTATTTGACAACATGAGAGGAGGTGTTGGGGCTGAATGGTACCTGACACTGTATAAATAAGTGCAGTTCCTTCCACAGCATTTTTGTTTATGCTCCTCGTGTTCCAAAATGTCCTTTTTGGGGGGAGATGGAAAGAAGGGAGTTGGAGGTCATTTTTCCAGAGTTCCCAAAATTTTTCTGAGGAGTGTCACAGTGTGCCAGAGGCATGTTCCTGTAGTTTGAAGCCCAAAGTGTATGTTGCCTGCTCTTAGAGATGGCATGAAAGTATTTTGGAGGTTCAAAGCCTGGTGGGAGATGACTCAATGACTCTTAAGGATGGAGACATCCCAGCTGGGCACAGACCTGCTCATCCTGCCTGAAGCAACCAGTCCCTGGAGCGAAACAGTCTTAGAACTACACTACAGTTTTTTGTCTTGGAGGGAAGCAAGTTGGTTCACTTCAAAAGAAATTCCTGGAGTTAGTTAATATAACGCAGAAAGATGATCAGTCAGAGACCTGGGAATGAACAGTGAAGCTATTTGACTTGAGAGAGTAGACACTGTTTATCAGCCACTCTCTCCATCCCTCTCCGAGTCTCTTTACAGTGGTAAGAACTAAGCTGAAAGGTAAAATACAAGGAGTTCTATCAGCTAATTATTTCCTGACAAATATCTAGAGATTGTTTTAGGCTACTTTATCTTGCTGCTACAAAAAGCAGCTTGAAAGATGAATGTTTTGTAGATGTTCTGATTGTTTGGAAATAGGATTTTATGAATGACATTTTAAATTATTTTTTAGTTTTTGTTGGCCTAGGACTGCAGCACAGTTTGCCTAGCAGATTCCCTGTATTGCACTCATATCTTTTGGCTTTACATTCCAATAGATGTAAAACAGCAACCGTGAGCTGTCGCTTCAACCTGATCTCCATAAATCTCAAAGGAGGCTTTATGAATGATTGGTTCCAATGTCCTGATGCATTAGGGAGAGCAAGATGTCAAATTTAGCATATCACTGCTACTTCAGCATGTCGGTTTTACTACTGCTCTAGCTGTGTTTGCCAGATGCATTCAAAAAAGCAGTTACATTTTTATTGCTGCAAAATACAAGAAAATTTATCTCTAAAAGAAGTTGGTGGGTCTTATTTATTTTCATATTCATCTTTCACTAAAAAGAGCGATCCAAAATATCCACTTTTTCTATTGAGCAAAATAATGTTTTCTGTGCTACAGGTACCATGTAATGCATGTTGTTCATTAACGAAGCCCTTAGCTTTATGGCATGTGGCGCCGTTCCGCTGTTACGCATGAAAACTGGCAGTCTGGTGGGGATGGGGAAACTTAAAGTGCGGGGAGATGTACTCCAGGACATGGCACGCTGCATCATCCTTTGCTTTCTGACAGAGGACGGTGCAGATGATATGGAATGAAGTCAGTGGCTGTTCTGGGTAGGGCAGCCACCCTACAAGCCCCTTCTCCACAACTGGTTTTGACCTCACGGTTTGGCACTACTTGCAGAGAAGTGGAAGTGCAGGAAAGGAGAGTGTGAAGAATATAGCTGAAAAAAAAGGTGAAGGGGAATAGAAGAAAGAAGTGAAAGACAAGGGAAAACAAAAAGAGGAGTAAAAGCAGCAGAGCGGTGGAAGAGTCATTGAGAGGTGGCTTCTCTGTTGAGCTAGGCAGATCTGGAGGGTCTGAAAGCCACAAGTTTGTGAGCCTGTAGTTCTGTCCCCAGCAGCAAGAGACTGCTCCATATCACTGATGTAAGAGATGCTGGAATAATGTTTATTTAATTGCACAGTCTCAGTAGGTAAGCATTTTTTGGATGAGGTAATTTATGCAGGGTGGAATCCCAGGTCTCTATTAATACAGGTGCTGGTATCTGTTTCTATGGTTACAGTTGCAAAGCACAGCTCTCCGCTTTTAAGTTGTTTGTAAGTATATGGAACCGTCATCTTGGGAACAGAAATTTCCTGCGTTTGGTACCTTCCCTGAGGTAACACCTTTCCTTTAAGAACTGTTTTGAAAGCAAGTTTGAGAAAGACACTTCTGCTGTTTTGACAGGAATGGAGGAAAGTATAATTTTCTTACCTGCTGAGAAGGCGTATGTGTCATAAATGAGACCTAGTGCAGACAAACAGGAGGGTGTGATATCATGTTTGCTCTTTTGCGGAATACTCAGCGCATCTCCTTTTTCTAGGAGTATTTCTCAGTCAAAATCCTTTGGCCTCACTCTTGCTTTCTGTCATTCCTATTCATACCAAAGCAAGGTGTCATGGTTTATCTGCCTATGGGATGGTATAGAGACGTGCAAGGTACATAAGTCTGAATAATTTTGTTCTCAGATTTTGAGAGAAAAGGAAACATAAAATGTACACGTTAATAGAACTGGTGACAAAGTAATGAAAGGCTCAGCGAACTGCTAGTGTGTCATACAGTGTTTTGAGACTACACTTTTTTCTGCAAATAATTAGTGTCCTATATTTTAGTTTAATAGGCTCTCCTGTCCTATAACTTTTTCCAAATTAAATTGGCTTCCAAAAGAAAATCTAATCCTTCTCAAAAAACCTTCTTTGAATGTTGACTTATAAGTCAGTCACTGAATTTCTAGCTTTTGGGTTAGGCAATTTGCCAACAGGCACAGAAGCTGAAACAGTATTTTATTTCTAAATTGAATTTGAGTGGAAAATGGAAAATGCTAGCACACTAAGGCAACGCAGTAGTGGGTTTTTTGGGGGAATACTTTTGATGGATAAATACGCTTTGATGTGTCTCTCCTAGTTTCAGAGGCTTTCTTGTCTCTATTCGCATTGAATCACAGTATATGTCATAGAATCATAGGGTTGGAAGGGACCTCTGGAGATCATCTAGTCCAACCCTCCTGCCAGAGCAGGGTCACCTAGAGCAGGTTGCACAGGAACGCGTCCAGGCGGGTTTTGAATGTCTCCAGAGGTGGAGACTCCACCACCTCTCTGGGCAGCCTGTTCCAGTGCTCTGCCACCCTCAAAGTAAAGAAGTTCCTCCTCGTGTTTAGGTGGAACTTCCTATATTCAAGTTTGTGCCCATTACCTCTTGTCTTGTTGCTGGGCACCATTGAAAAGAGCCTGGCCCCATCCTCCTGACACCCACCCTTTAAGTATTTGTAAGCATATACTTTTGTGACATACTCTTGTGTATAGATGCTCTGGCTTCATCAAAATTGGGCTTTTATAGTGAGGTGGTTTTATTTCTGGAAAATAAGACAAATCACGATATGGCTACTCAAAGACATGAGGTTATATAAAAGAGATAAAAATACAATGGAATTTGTCATTGGTAAAAGCAGACCTTCTAGTGCTCTCCTAACAAGGGTTGTAATTACAAATACTGTGATTGTTTAATTTTTAAATTTAGTGTGCACACACACACTCATAGATGCACACTTCCTGCTCAGGTGTTTACTGAGTACCTATTGTTTTTATAATGTTGTCCTGGTTTGAGATAGAACAGAACCAATTTACTTTTCAGTAATTCAATAACTCGATATGAAAAGGTATGCAGGAGAACTTCTTTGAACTCAAAGACACAGTCAAAAAAGAGGGGGAATAAAGATTCATGAAACAAGAAGTATGATGCAGAAGAGCTGAGCTGTGGATGAAGGTGAAACAGAGGAGGAGGAACAAGGATCCAGAAGGAGTAATACTGTATAAAGAATTTAAGGTCAATGCCTGGTTACCAAACCATCTTGAAACAGTACATTTTTGGAACTTATAATCTATGAGTCCCGCTCTCCCTCAGTACTTCCAGAGGATTTAAGGAACATCTGAAATTTTAGATGCATAGAGAGACCTTAGGTTCTACCACAGAAATCTCTCTGCATAGGAGAGCAGGACGTTTTGATCATTGCCGGTACAATCAGGCTCTGTGACTTCTGCATATCAACGCGTGGTAAACGAAGCAATAAGAACATAACCTGGGAGCCTCAATTCTACTCTTTTGTAGAGAGAAGACTGGAGCGCAGTAATTTAAGAAAAAGCCTCCTTTAGAAAAGCTTTCTTTTTCCGAAATGCACTGAAAAGAACTACAAAATATATCAGTGTATATGGCATTTGTCAATCGTGCTGCCAGCTCAGTTCAGTGAAACTGCAAGAGGAAAAGGAGAGGTCATTTTTAGAGGCAGGCTCATTCTCTCTACCAGAGATAGTCTTTGGGACTCTGAAAACGTTCTTTATCATCCAAGTTTCTTTTCTGTTTTTCACCATGAAATAGGAGGAAAAACCCGACTTTTTTTTCTTGTCCTTTGCCTATTTTGTTATATATTTTGAAAGCTCTTTGCATGTTGGCTTCTTTTACTGATGTCTGTATGCAGCATGTAGCATGCTAGGACCATCATCTACGGGTGTCTAGAAGTACTTCCATGAAGACAGGTTTAGTACCAAGTTCAATAATAGAAATTTGCCCTTCTTGTTAACAAATGTCACCTATATTTGACTTCTGTTTGCTAAAAACTTTCAAAGTTTATTGTAAATAAGCTCCAGTGAAAACAAACTGAATGATTATAGTCTGGATTTCCTTCAGAGTGATTTCTGGCGTGTAAGAAATAAATTATAGTGTATTCAAAAAAACATCTGCTTCCATTTGGGTAGAATATATCATGATTTAATGAAGACAGCCATCTGCTCTTGAGTAAAATCCTAATTAAGCAATATATGGATCGGAACAAAATTAGCTATAAAGCAATTAGTATTTTATAAGTGTTGCTAGCAATGTATAGCAGCTAGTATGTGAAAAAATTCTTTAAATATAGCTAGCTTTCATCATATCTTACTAAATGAGAGGACTGTAAAGCTTCCGTTGCCTGTAACTGATACCACAACATCTCCGTGGTAGAATTTAGATTCCATAGCAGGAACTAAAGCATTGCATAGAGAACTGGTATGTCCATCATGTTGAAAGCTTACTAGTTTAGGTTTTTTCTGTTTGTTGCTTAGCATCATATTTAATGAACTATGCTGCAATTCAGATGCAAAAACATCTGAAAAAGGCTGTAGAAAATATAACCCTGCAAATCTTACAGGTAAGCTGGACAGGTGATTGAAGAGGCTGCATCTCTGGGAAAAACATGCCTGAACACATCAGCATTTCTGTGCCAAAAATCAGATTTGTGAAGCTGATACTTAATTAAAAAGGGAAACCTCCTCATTTAGCTTTTATGGCATGTCTCAGGCCTGCTTATGCAACTGTTCAAACGGACACAGAAAGCTGGTTGAAGGGATCTTAAAAACTGGAGCTGATGTTGTGGAGTTGGAGTGTAATGTATGGACCCCAGCCTCTGAGGAGACAAACTTTACATTTCACACAGCCTGGACACTGATGCCTAAACTACAGGGAAGCTTAGAGAAATAATAGTTGGTCCTGTATGCTTAATATACTTTAAGGGAAATGTACTTTTTTGGGGGCAAATGTGAAGAACATGGGTCCAGCGTGGACCTAGAGACAGCAGCTGACACGTGCAACCCCAGCTGCATTGCTGGACTGAGCCCTGTTTGGGTTCCAGTGCCATGACTTCATCTCCCGGAGCGTGGGGCTTGTGGAGAAATGCAGGAAAAGTGAAGTGATGGAATGGGCAGGTAACACTCTTGTGCTCTGACTTACTGAGATATATAGAAGGTCCTTGTGCATTGTTTAATGAAAATAAAAAACACTGTAAAGAGCAGTACTACGTTATAAGCACTGCTTTATCCTGTTTGTGGCAAATTGCTTCCTTCCACATGTATGACTTTCTTTCTTTGCAGTGCTTTCAAGAACTAGTAAAAGATAATATGCAAAACAGAAGCTACAGCTTGCTTGGCATGGATATAAAATTTAATAGCCATGAGAACACTCTCTGTCTCTCCTTTAAGCTGAAGTAACTGTCTGGGTCAAACAAAAATGGAGTAGTTGTTAAAAGAGGGAAATTAGGTAGTCTGTTCACAGATCAGCTCCTTGCCTTTTTTCAGTCTTCAAAGAGGGCGTAGCCAGACTAAAACCATGAGACGCATGTTTCCCCCTGTTATTTCCTTGTGTTTGTTGAATAGAAGAGAGATTTTTCTTGGCGATTCAGAGCTATTGTAGCAGGGCTTTATCCTGCTACGATCCAGGACAGCCTCACACAAACCAGTCCAGGAGCCAGGTGCTCCCATCAGCTACCAGCCAAGACTGGGCGCAATAAGGGATCAGGACACACACACCACACGTCTTCTATCTTTGTTATCAAAAGTACTTCATCTATGACTCAAAACAAAAGGACTTTAAATATTACATTTTGTTGTTGTTCCTTGCTTTATCTCCAGGAACTCTTCTGGTTTTGTTCTCCCTGAGCAAGAAATCAGCTTTTTCAGTTTAGTCCCTGAAAAAAAAATGTTCTAGTGCTGGACTGAGCTGGGCTGCAAACACTGCAGGCAAATGTTTTTCAAGCCAGACATGTAGTTGTTCTCCTTTCCCCTTATACTTTTCTAATTAAACTTCATAGACCATCGGTGGGCTCTCTCATTTCACACCTAGTCTGTGCAACAGTACCTCTTTAAGGTGAAATCCCCTGAAAGAACTACTGAGTAGATATCCCCTGAGGATGCTATTCTGCTGTCTCTGGAACAGCAGCAGTTGGAACAAATCTAAAAGTTCCTCACTAACTCTCAGCTAGAATGGCATTAGTGGATAGACCCCCATCCTCTGTGGTCGGCAAGCAGCTGTTCAGCTCTGTATGGGAATTTTACACCGCTTTCTTCAGGCATTCAGCTGCAGCACAGCTTGGGAGAGCAGAGTTAGTCACATCACGTTTCCCATACAGGTGCTGGAGGGGAGCAGCTGCTTGTGGGAGAGCAGTTTGGTAGGCCAGAAATGGCCACGCATGTTTCCTCTTTCCATTAGTGATTTTGCTCTTTTATTGCTTCCACTCAGATGATCTGTTCTGCTGCTGCAGGTAACCAGAATTTCTGTAAGGGCTACCTTTTTTATTTTTTTAATATTCTTTCTCCTTTCCAGCCCTCAAAATCAGACACTGTTCTGAATCACTAGATGGATGTAGCCAATACAACAGCAGCCTTCACTTGTGCAATCTAAAGCTCCTAACTACATCGAAGCTAATCTTTTTTTCTAAAGAAATGAGACTCAGTGTTAGACTGGTATAAAATGGCAGGAAACCTGGTGGGGAGAGGTACAGTGATGAGGAACTTAGTCTGTTCAATAGTTGTTTGTGAGCTCCGGTGAGGAATAAAAGAAAGATCACAGGGGATTCCTTCTCTTTCCTGATGTAGCCGATACCTGTCAGTCAGTGGCGATGCAGAAGATGAGCCTGAGTATGATTAACTCCATGATAAAGCAGATTGCAGCTTTTATCTCAACTTCAGTAGAAAGGAGAGGCAAGCCCTACAAAGGAAGCCTGTTTATGTCATGTGAATACTACAAGGACGTACCTGCCATGAGCTTGCAGACAGAATTTTTGATACATACCTACAGATATGTTTATCTAGGAAAACATAAAAGCAAAATGTAGACAGCCATGTTTATCCTGCCCTTCCAGCTCTAGCTTCTGATCTCTTACATGATATTCCTAAGAACCTATACTCCAGTCCTTGGCACTAGCACTGTTTCCTTGCTTGTATAGTTCTCATAACTGCTTTTAAACACGGTCTTGGCAGCTCTGGAGAAACTGTTTAGTGATAATTGCCCCATGTTGATACTTATAGAGAACTTGGGTGTGTTTCAGATACCATTTTGCAGAAATTCAATATGTGGCTGACTTTTTCTTTCTAAATAAGGTTCAACTTGGTTACTAGAACAGTGTCTTTCTGCCCTCCCGCCATGAAGGTTTGAGTCTCTGGGCAGCTGATGGTCCCTCTGTTCTCCTATCTGAAAATGGATGTGTTCTGAGGTGGTTTGTTTGTTTTTCTTTTTTTTTTCTCAACACCCAAGGTATTTTTAAGCAGAGGCGTTCAGATACATCCATAGCAGAGTTGCAGAAACATGGGTGCCCCTGATTTGAACAGATGAGGAGCTTTTTTCTACCTCAGTGAGCGGGCTGATGGCTAACAAGCCATCAGGGCATCCTCCATGACAGGAGGCAACTCTGGAGGGGCAGAGGATGCCCAGGGTTGCGTCTGCCTCCTCCCAGCGCCTGAAAACACTGCCGGGGGAGGATCTTCTGCCCACTGCAGGCTCCTCTACCAGGGTCCAGAGCCTCTTCCCTCAGATCCTGCTTTAATTTGTACAGGAGCCTTGTCAGTGCCTTCGCCCTGATTCTTACTCCTCAGGAGAGGTGTCGGCACTGAGGGAGAGGCCGCCACCTGGTCCCTGTCCCTGTCCCCTCGCTGTGCTGGGCCTTCAGGCTTCCCTCCTGCTCTGCCGTGCCTCCCCCAGCTCCTGCCTCCCTCGTTTCTGCCACCCACCTTCCCTTTGTGTGAAAGGCTGCCATGAGGTACTGGCAGTCTGCAGGTGGCCAGGTTTTGCTACGGGGACATCTTGCCTGATAGGCCTTTATACGGACAGGATAAGGTTCAGCTAAGGACAGGCCGGGAGAACAGTACAGTTGCGTCTCCTCATCGTTCACTGCTGGCAAATGCATTTTTATCTCCCCTTTCCCAGGCGATGGGGAGGAATTTGTGTCTTGAGGGGCTTCTCAGGGTCAGGCTTTGCATTTTGGTCAGGCCTGTCCCTAGAGTCACAATTCAGTCATCAGACATTGAGCTGCTCTGCAGTGGTACTGGGACACGCAGGAATTAGTCAAAATGGCACTTCCTTTGTTGCAGTCATTTCTTTGCTTAGTGCCAACAGTGCGTTTGGAACAAAAGCAGAGCTCTTGACCTGGAAAAGCTGTGTGGGTGCCGTAGGAGAACCAAGCAGTGTCCTAAACGGAGCACTAACAGGGCCTGATGTGGCTGT
The DNA here is from genome assembly GCA_013398915.1 of Dromas ardeola. Taxonomy (NCBI): domain Eukaryota; kingdom Metazoa; phylum Chordata; class Aves; order Charadriiformes; family Dromadidae; genus Dromas; species Dromas ardeola. The sequence goes on from VYZM01007323.1 coordinate 1,181,573, forward strand.
TTCTCTGACCACAATTAGTCCTCGGTTCGCGCAGCTGCTGCCGAGGCTGGTTTCAGGGAGAGTGACATGAGGAGACAGGGTGGGTAACTTGGGCCGTTATTTGGCCTTGGATGTTGGGGAAGAGAAGCGGTTGAGGCGAGGGACACCATTGCGAACAAGGGCGAGAGGTACTGGGACACATGTTGGGAGTTTGCAGCGGCACTCAAAGCTATCTGTGAAAGCCATGACGAGAATTTTAAACTTGATGCTTTAAAGTTCAACCCCCCTGCCTCCATCATTTCCCTAATAGCATTTCTCTGAGACTATGTTCTATTTTCTGTGGGACTACTAACAGGTATTGCTTCAGGCAAAATCTAACCCTCACAGTTGAGGTTTTACATCAATGATTTCTGCACTTGAATTTGTACAAGTGATTTTTCCAGTTCTTACCTAAATGTTTTGTGGTTACATTACTTCTGCTATGAACAATATTTAAAAATAACAGGATTTAAAAATGGATCTAGTAGCTACTTTCAGTATGCTTCTTATGAAGAAGATATCTTCATATGTGTATGTCTTCTTTTATTTGCAAATGATGAAAAGGATTTTGAGGCATGAAAACCAGTCTAAATTTAATATCCCTTTTTGCAGCTCAAAATATGAGGAAACGTCTATTTATTGGGCAATCTTACCTGCCTTCTGCTGCACTGTGATTGATAATTTCTGCCTCATATCAATATAAAAGTCTTGTAATTGTAGTGTCAGTTTGCCTGTGAAAGCAGGGCTGGCTCCAGCGCTCAAGACAGAAAGAGGGTGGCCACGTGTCACTCCTGACACTTTCTCAGAAGTATTGCTGCCTCATGAGCTCACCCATCAAGCATGGTGAATTGCATTTCTTCTCATTGATTACTAGCTTTCCTGTGCAGCTGAAAGCATTGCCAGCTATTCCCTGACATGATGTAAAATCAGTTGAACGCTTTGGCAGGTACATTGTGTTAAGAAACTGTATTTTTAAAGTGCCATTAAGCGGATGTTATCAATGTGGATTTTTTTTTTTTAACCTCATCCCTGGACTGGCAATATCTGTATTTTAATATCTGTGTATGCATCAAAGTAGATGCGTCTCTACACCAATATTCTTCCATATAGTAACGATATGCAGTTTTGAACAAAGCATTCATAAATGATATTGAAAAGGGTTGGTTTAGAGAGTAATTTTATTTATCACTGTCACAAATCTTTAAAATCCACAGGGAGGGCTTTTTGGCCAATGGCATTATAATTTTGAACACCCTTCCTGACCAAGTTTTGGAAATCCTACCTTGTCCCTGAATACCCTGAGGGTTATATATCACATTGCCAAAGGTGGCACGGTTCTTATTCACTCACATAGTGCCAGTGGTGTTCAGGGGCTGTAATGGTCTTGTAGCGATCCATGTTATTAGATTTCAGTGGTCTGACAACAGTTTACCAAATGCCACTTTCTATATCAAGAATAAACCTGTCCTGTCAGCATCAGCACAGGTACTTGCTTCCTGGAACACCTGAGGCATGAAAATCATCGGGGCTATTTCTGATTCATTTCACTTTTAAATAAAACCAGGTATTTATGGAGAAAATACTTTGGGTGCCCATTCATCTGTGCGCGGGAGTTCTGCATGGGACCCAGTTCGTAAGGGACACCTGTGCAGCCAGGCCAGAAATTCCCTTCTCCTCGAGCATTTGGGGCGTTTGCTGTATGGTGGCTGGTTGATTCTCCCGGGTCAGTGGACATGTCAGCTTTCTCCTGCAAGCGAGAAGCTCTGCGGAGAAGCGGGGCTGGTTGGGCCCGTACAGTTGCTTGGAACTCGCACGGCGGGGGGG